>CM076570.1:129384109-129651125 GCA_034641835.2 Pinus albicaulis | reverse complement strand
TTAGACTATTTCACTTGAACCTGGATAAATTACTGAGTGATAACATATCCTAAGGCCTCCTTAAATAGTTTTTCCTATACCTCCTAATAACCCTCTAGAAGTTAAGGATTTTATCCACTTAGACCTTAGGAAATATTAATTTTCCTTTTTCATTTTATTTTCAATTTTAAACCCCATCTTGGGTCCAAAATCCCTTTTCTTGGTTTCTTTGCCCAAAAATCCCTTTGTGACCAAACTAACACAAACCCATCTCACTAGGCTTCTGGAGTACCTTCCAAGCTACAAAACTCAACAACATAGTCTAGTTGTAGTAACCGTTGGTCAAGCTCTTGTAGTCAAGTGAGGGCTTAGTTGGGTTCCCAAGTTGAAAATTAAGTAAGGGTAGTTGTGAGGGAATGATATCTAGGGAGGGTCAGGGCATGCATATTAGGAATGAAAATTCATGCTAACACATGTCGGACAATGTCAATGCATGATGAAGAGTGTTAGGGATTATCAAGGCATATCAAGGGATAAATAGGTCAAAATCCATGGAAAGGAATGAATAAGAGTGTGTTCCAGGGACTGTTAACGAATTCAAATGTGCCAAGGATTAAGTGTGTTAGGAGAAGTTTAGAATAGTATTTACAGGAGGCAAGCCTACGATTTTTATACGGGGCTTGACATAACAGTTTTAGACAAAGGGAGATCACTTTGTGCTAGGCACAACATTGTTTTTCCTTTAGCTATTTTTTTATATGAGATGTGGCACACTTTGGCTACATGCTCATGTTTTAAACTATTATAGATAATTTCATATTATACATTGTTGTGTATAAGATTTGGGGCACTCAACTTGTTTCAGCTTATATATTGTGTGCCTTGTGCATCTTGTGGTTCTTGCAAACTATTAGTTAATGTTCTACTATTTATATGAACTGAACATACATGATATGAAATATTACCTATGCAATCTATGTTGCTTAGTTGTTTTATGGCCATGGCTAGATCATGTGATCCTTGTCTTGGTAACTAGTCAAGTGGGACAAGTTGAGCTTGGAAATGAGTGGCATAAGATGAGTTATAGGCAGTTCTTAGGTGAACAAGGCACAATATACTTGTAGTAGGTGAAATTGGTAAAGTTTTTGCGGTTGAATCAAGCCAATATTGTCACGTGAACTATAGTAGCCAAAGAATTGAATTGGTTCCCAAGTCGTGAAAAAATGTAAGGCTAGCTTTGAGAACATGAGTGCTAAGGCATTCTAGGGAATGCTAAGATGTGTCAGATAGTGCAAAGGCATGTCAAACATGCTAAGAATCTGTTCCAAGTGATAAGGCATGCCAAGATGTGCAAGGGTGTGTTAATGCGTGCCAGGGATTGTCAAGGAAACAAAAGGGATAAATAAGTTAGACTACAAGGAAATGAACACATAAGAGGGTTAATAAGTCATCAATTTACCATTTACAAGAGGGGCATGCTAGGCACACCAACACTACGCGCCAATAGGTGCCAAGTGCAAAGTCTTAGTGCATTCTAAGTGCCAAGTCTTCCTTTGTTGCTTCTCATCTACTTTCCAACAGTTGATCTCAAATAAATTTAATTTTAAACCATGCCAAATTATACCAAGGAATGTCAATGTATTCCATGCATGCTAAGACTTTCCAAGCACCAACATGTGCCAAGTGCCAATATGTGTCACAAAGTGTTATGCATGCTATGAAGTGGAAGGGCATGTTGAAGAGTGATAAGGTGTGCTAGAGAGTGACAATGCATGTTGAGGAGTGTTAAGCAGTACTAGTACAAAACATTAAGGGACCGCTAGGTCAAAATTCATGGAAGTTAATGAATATGAGGAATGTGTGTCAGGGACTAGTGTTAATGAGTGCCAATTTTCATGCCAAGGAGGGAGTGACAAGGTATGATAAGGATGGTAAGGAATGATAGGGAATATCAAGGCATGTCAAGAAGTTTCAAAGTGTGCTTGGGAGTTCCAAGGTGTGCTAATTATATGTGCCAAATAGTGCCAAGATATGCCAATACATGCCAGGTGCTAAGGATGTGTAGGGTGCCACGATATGTCAATATGTATCAAGAAATTTCAAGGAAACAAAAGGAAGAACGAATAAGAGGGTTATAAGTGGAGAATTTATATTTTTCAACCACACTAATAATAGGTCCCAATACATGCCAAGTGGCATTGTGTGCTAAGTGATAATGTATGTCAATGCATTCAACTAAGGTGTTCCAAGGAATGTTAGGGAATACATGCATGCCAACACATGTTAGGAGATTTCTATGTTGTGCCAGTGCATGCCACCATGTGCTTGGGCATCAGTGTCATCACAAGATGTGCTAGATAAAAAGATTTTTCAAGACATGTGTGGTGGTAAGAAATGTTAGTGTGTGCCAAGAATTAATTTAAGGTTTGCCTGGATTGTTGAGGAGTGTTAGATCTTTCTCATTAATAGAATTGACAGAGCTTGATTATGTATTAAATAATATATTCCCTACACACACTAGTGGGACTTTATCTAAAGGGAATTTTCTAGATAGTAAACTAAATAGATATGAATCATGTGTTGACTCATATGAAAGCTCTATTTGACTAGTCATTAATTGAGGGAAATGATACACACTAATTACTTCTTAAAATATTGACTGACTCTGACCATTATGGCCTTAGACATATTATAAAAAACACTTCCCTATAATGGTATTAAAGTTTTCTCTTTTGACAGAAAATATATTAACAAGCACATAACATCATAAAAAACTCATTGGATTGATCAATGGTGATGAACATTTTTTGACCATCACCAAAAGTAACAAAAATAGCATCGGCGAGGGTCATTGAAAGTTCATCACTAGAAGTGTCACCAAAGAGAGAATTAGTGATGGGCCTTTAATGACCCTCACCAAAAGTGTCATTGAAAATGGCTTTGGTGAAGGACCTTAAAGGACCATCACTATATACACTTACAACGATGCTTTTTTAAGGACCATCACCATATGTAACATTGGTGACATACCTTAAATGTTCATCACAAGCATGACCCTCACCAATGTAATTTTTTCTTCTATTGACACATTTTGCCTTACTGGCCGCCATGTCTTCTGCCTCTGCTGAACTGAGTGCAATTGAACTTTGTTTCTTGTTGTACCAGGAAAATGCTATTGATCTTATGCTAAAGATGCCCCCTGATGTGTAGTTCCTAGTGGATGGAATCCCTGCCCAATTTTCATTGATGAATTCTTGAAGCTTCACTCCCTCTATCTATCTGTATCATATCCCATACTCTGTAGTTCCTCTGAGGTATCTCAACACATGCGTGTCTGCCTTCCAAAAAATCTTGGTAGGCTTAACCATAGCTTGACAACGTTGGTTAAATGTGTAGTATATGTATGCTCATGTGTTCATCAAATACATGAGTGAACCAACAAGCTTCCTGTAAACAATAACATCCACTACTTCGCATGAAGTAGCATCCTCCTTCCTTCAGTTTCCTGCTAGAGGAGTCTCCATGGGTTTGCTTCCCTCCATGTGGAAATTCCCGAGGATCTTGTTTGCATACTTTCCCTGAGATACAAATATCTCCCAATATCTTTTTCCATATTTCCAATTCAAAGAAACAATGCAAGAGCCCCATGTCCTTCATCTCAAATTATCTTACAAGATCCTCTGTGCAAGACTTGATAATATTCTCATCACTTATAAGTATCAAATCATTGACATAAATTATAATAATCAAAATCATACCTTCTACCACAATATGATAAAGGTTAGCATCTGCTTCACTATTGGTGAAGCCAAACTCGGTGAAATAACTTTCGATCTTGGTGTACCAAGCACGAGGTGTTTTCTTCAGCCCATATATTTCTTTGTTGAGTCTTCACACATTCAACTGCATGTCGAAGGTCTCAAAACCTTCCATATTCTCAATGTACGCCTCTTCCTCAATCACCTCATTCAAGAAGGTTATCTTTACATCCATTTGATGTATCTACCATCCCATCTTCGTTGAGAGTGCAAGGATGGATTTGATTGATGAGTACCTGGCGATTGGTGCAAAAAGTATCATCATAATCAATCCCCTCCATCTGAGAGAACCCTATGGCAACAAATATGGACTTTTTCTTATCCACACTCCCATGTGTTGTCTTCTTTACCTGGTAGACCCACCTAAATCCTACAACTAACTTCCCCACTGGTCTAGGGACAACTTCCCATGTACTTTTTCTAATAATGGAGTCATACTACCAAGCCATGGAATTAACCCAAACTGGATGATGCACTACTTCCTTGAAAGAGGATGTTTCTATCTCTATACCTTTTCTCATAAGAGCCATGTATCCATTGTACCACCCTAGGGACCTTCTCTACCTGCATTGTGATGTGGGTGCTCCCACATTCTCTCTCGCATCTAGCAATAATCTATCAGCCTCTCTAGTGTGCTTCCTTCCATCTCTGGTGGGTTCCCTACATGGGTGGGTTATTCCACTCTCTGTTACTCTTCTTGTGGTTTATCCACATCTTGAGGTTCTTCATTTGGATCCAAGAGCTCCTCAACTACATGCAATTGAAGCTCCCTCTCAAGGGAAATTCACATGCCCTTTTCTTCATCTAATTTCACATCTCTTCTGCCACTGTCGTCCTGTGTGTTGTAAAGTACACCTGATAGTTGTGAGGTGTATCATTGTACTCCCCAAATATCCCCAACTCTAATGTTAGCTCTAGCTTCTTCCTAACATCTTTGGTCACATGGAAATAAACTCATCAACCAAAATTTTTAAAATACGACACATCTGGTCTCTTACCTTAAAACGCTTCCTCTGGTGTACTCATCCCAAGTATCCGATGAATAATTATACTATGCACAAATAATATTGTATTTCATTCTTCTGCCCACAGATGCAATGGTAGGTCATGATCATGCAACATAGCTCGTGCTTCTCCCACAATAGTTTTGTTCTTTCTTTCTAAAACCCCATTTTGTTGTGGGTTATGAGGTGCTATTAATTCTCTTCGAATTCCTTCCAAGACACAAAATTTCATGAATTCGTTAGAGGCATATTCTCCACCATTTTCGCTCCTTAGGTCTTTCACCTTCTTCCCTATATCTTTCTCGACAAGTGCCTTGAACTCACAAAACTTGGAGAACGTATGATATTTCTTCTGCATGAAGAAAATACAACACTTTCATGAAAAATCATCTACAAAAATCACATAATACATGTGTTTTGTTGTGGAAGTTGTCGAGAATAGTCCATGAAAGTCTAAGTGAACTCTCTCAAGGATCTCCTTTGCTCTTATTTCATTATTGTGAAAGGTGGATTTTCTATAATTATCTAATGTACAACATTTTCATGTACCTATCTATGCAATTGTACCCTTTCAAAGTCTTGTATAAATCTCTTGTGCCATAAAACACTGATGTCTCAACTCTCCACCTTCTCTACTTTCATGATTAAGGCAAAAAAATATTCTACATCCCATTTGTAAAGGTTCTTTACTCAAATCCCAATATTTTTCACCTGTCCCGTGGCTTTGTGAAGAAGGAATGCCTTTCCTTCACTCAATATCACATCATATCCATGGTATTCCAACATAGCAATACAAACAAAATTATTCTTTAAACCAGGAACACACATGCCATATTTTAATTTGAGTGGATTAACTGAATCCCTCTAAAATGTAGATGTACCTACACCAGTAGCGCTATACCTCCCATCATATCCAACCTCGATTTGCATCTGGAGATCCTTCTCCTCCAAGCTACCGAAGAATTATTTGTTGTCGATCATATGGAACGAGACTCCACTATCTAGGTACCACAGAGAACCCATCACCAATGACACCATGCATTCAATGAGAGTGAAATCCAACTCAAACTGTGAAGTAAGTTCTTCACCTGCTACTCCTCCTAAGGCCTTCTTGTTGGTCTTCTTGTGCGTACAATTTGTAGCATAGTTTCCATGCTCTTGACAATTGAAACATTTTACCTTTAACAGGTCTCACTTCTTGCCTACCTTGTCGAAATCTGATTTGGAATGGGACACCTTCCCTTTCCCTTTCTTCACCTTTATAACTAAGGCATAGCTCTCCTCATCATCAATCTTTGATGAGGATCCATCTATAGTGCTTCTCCAAATATCTTCTTGTACCAAATCAGACCACAATCGCTCCCACTCCACGAAATCAGACCGCAAGCTCTCCCATGTTGGTAGCTTCTCCCTCCCATTCACATAGCCCTAGTAGCTATGCCAGCTCTTGGGAAGGCCTAAAATTGTTAGTATCACAAAATAATCCTGGGAAATTTCTACCCCAACACTTCCAAGCTCATCTCGACATTGAGTGAACTTCGTCAAGTATTTTTGGATTGTATCTCCCTTCTCCATCTTCATCTTTCTGAGCTTGTATTTTAGTGCCAACTTCCTGTGGTTGCTACTATTATGAAACAAGTCTATTAAGGCCTTCCACATAGCATATTGATTCACCTTTCCATGGAGTTTCAAGGCAATATGATCTCAAACTTCTTCTAACAAGATCCTTCTCCCCTTTGCTACATTCTTCTTCCATGCATCAATAAGTTGAGCATATGTTGCTGCGGGCTGGGGAATATCACAGTCTATAAATTCCTTCAGTATGTTTTCCTTGAGCACTACCTCCATCCTGTCCTTCAATTCTATGTAATTCTAATTTCTCTCAAGGGAATATTCGATTCTCGAGCCAGTGAAATACATCTTCATCTACTGCCAGTACTCAAGAATAAATATGCAAATTCGATGTATCTATTCAAAAAAAACTATGGTTGTTCTCTCCTACTGTAACTCCTTCTCTAATACCATGTAGAAATTATCCAAAGGGATTCAACTGATGTTGTAATGTACTAAAACAAAATACTGAATCCTTCTACAAATTGCAGAAACCAATTTCGATCTGAAAATAACAGAACAAGTAAGAGAAAGAAATTATCAATCACACAACACAAGATGTATATGGGGAAATCATCTGCTCAAAACCCTTCTATATTTATATTGCATAAATTTAAGACCATGCAACAATACAGTGTTGTTTCCCTCACTGAGAAACCTCTGCACTATGATGACTGTCTCACTCTGATCTAGGCAAAATCGATCCAATACTTAAAAAATTCTAATCCTATTTCTGACCAGCCTTGCTTACGCATTCCTAGAGGAAACATGTCCCTATTAACAAGGAAATTCCAATAATTGATTGTGCAATTACTTTAAGGAATCCTGATGACCTCATGCATGACCTGTACAAATTTATAATTATACAGTTGATAGTTATCTTCCCTTTAACCTCAATATCAACTAGGCCTTCCTTATAACTAACATGAAACAACTATTTATATTGAATTATCAGTTAACTGATAGATCACTACTTGTGAATTAAATCAGAATTAATTCACTAGACCTATAACTAGCTCATCTCTTAGTTAGAAATAGTTAAACTAGTTTTAACTCAATTATTTGAGTTAACTAATTACAACTCACAAATAACTATAACTGGACCCCCTGAAATCTAGGAAGAACTCTACATGCCTCTAGTGTTACCTCCAACTCGAATTAGATGAGCTAACTAAGTCTTCCTAACTTAGTTAACACTTACAAGCTATTATGAGATGAATACAAATTTATCTTCCAATTTAATTAAGGGAAAATTAAATTAGAAGCCCTCTTGGGTGCCATTTCTTGGTGACATTTCAACATATCTCTCGTGCCATAACTCACCAATGTCTCAGCTCTCCACCTTCTTTTATTTCATGCTCAAGGAAACACAATATTATATATCTATTTTGTATAAGTTCTTTACTCGAACCCCAATATTTTCACCTATCACGTGGCTTTGTGAAGAAGAAATTCCTTTCCTTCACTCAATATCACATAATATCCAACATAGCAATAGAAACCAAATTCTTCTTTAAGCCAGGAACATACATGGCATCTTTTAATGTGAGTGGATTACCTAAATCCATCTGAAAGGTAATTGTACCTACACCGGTAGCGCTATACCTCCCATCATCTCCTAATTCGATGTGCATTTAAAGATCCTTCTCCTCCAAGCTACTGAAGAATTCTTTGTTTTCGATCATATGGAACTAGGCTCCACTATCTAGGTACCACACAGAACCCATCATTAATGACACCATTCATGAAATGAGAGTGAAATCCAACTCTAACTATGAATCAAGTGCTTCTCTCGCTGCTCCTCCTGAGGCCTTCTTGCTAGTCTTCTTATTCGGAAAATTTGTAGCATAGTGTCCATGCTCATGATAGTTGAAATTTTTTACCTTTGACAAGTCTCACTTCTTACCTGCCTTGTCAGACTCTGATTTGGAATGGGACACCTTCCCTTTCCATTTCTTCACCTTTCCAATTAAGGCACAATTCTCCTCATCATCGGTCTTTGATGAGGATCCATATCTAGTGATTTTCCAAATCTCTTCTTGTACCAAATCAAACCACAATTGCTCCCACTCTACCAAATCGAACCACAATCTCTCCCACTCTAGTAGCTTCTCCCTCCCATTCACAGAGTTCTAGTAGCTATGTTGACTCTTGGGAAGGCCTAGAAGTGCTAGTCTCACCAAATTATCCTGGGAAAATATTACTCCAACACTTCCAAGCTCATCTCGACATTGAGTGAACTTCGTCAAGTATTTTTGGATCGTATATCCCTTCTCCATCTTGATATTTTTGAGATTGTCTTTCAGTGCCGACTTCCTATGGTCGCTACTATTATGAAACATGTCTATTAAGGCCTTCCACATAGCATATTGAGTCGCCTTTCCATGGAGGTTCAAGAGAATATGATCTCGAACTCCTTCTAACAAGATCCTTCTCCCCTTTGCTACATTATTCTACCATGCATCAAGAAGTTGAGAATATGTTGCTCCGGGCAGGGGAATATCACATTCTATGAATTCCTTCAGTCCTTTGTCCTTGAGCACCGCCTTCATCATGTCCTTCAATTCTATGTAATTTGAATTTCCCTCAAGGGAATATTCAATTCTCAAGCCATTCAAAGGCATCTTGATCTGTTGCTAATCCTGAAGAGTAAATATATAAATTCGATGTACCTGTTCAAAAAAAACTATGATTATTCTCTTCTATTGTAACACTTTCTCTAATACCATGTAGAAATTATCCAAAGGGATTCAATTGATCTTGTAATGTACTAAAAACAATACTGAATCCTTCTACAAATTGCGGAAACCAATTTCAATCACACAACCACATAACAGGTAAGAGAAAGAAATTATCAATCACACAACACAGGATGTATTTGGGGAAAGAAAAATCTCAAAACCCCACTATCTATTTATTGCATAAAGTCAAGACCATGAAACAATACAATATTATTTCCCTCATGAATAAACCACTGCACTATTTTGACTGCCTCACTCTCATCTAGAAAAAATCAATCCAATACTTAACCAATTATCATCCTATGTCTGACTAGCCTTGCTTACGCATTCGTCGAGGAATTATGTCCCCATTAATAAGGAAATTCCCAATAATTTATTGTGAAATTCATTTAAGGAATCCTGATGACCTCATGCATGACCTGTACAATTTTCCAATTATACATCTAATAGCTATCTTCCCTTTAACCTCAATCTCAACTAGGCCTTCCTTAGAAATGACATGAAAAAACTATTTATAATGAGTTATCAGTTAACTAATTTATCACTACTTGTGAATTAAATCATATTTAATTCACTGGACCTATCAGTAGCTCATCTCTTAGTTAAAACTAGTTAAACTAGGTTTGACTCAATTATTTGAGTTAACTAATTACAACTAACAAATAACTATAAATGGACCCCTTAAAATCTAGGAAGAACTCTACATTCCTCCAGTTTTACCTCCAACACGAATTAAATAAGCTAAATAATTCTTCCTGACTTACTTAATACTTACAAGCTATTATGAGATGAAATTAAAATTTCTCTTCCAATTTAATTAAGGGAAAATTAAATCAGAAGCCCCCTTGGGTGCCATTTCTTGGTGACATTTCAACATATCTCTCCAGAGAAACTAGATGTCATCCTCAAGTATCGTTTGGGTTTACATAGACATCTTTGAAAGAAAGTGATTCTTGTAAAAAATAAAACAATGGATGAGGCTTGTGTATAGGAACATTAATACATGGAAAGCATTGGACAGAAGAGAGGGGAATCAAGTGATTCAAAGCAAAAGGAACACCAAAAAGACTCCAAATAAGGGAATAAGAAGTTGAAAAATGGGAAGGAAAAAAGTACAATATCCATGAAAAACTTATGCAAGGATCCCATCAACCACTATAACCACCATAAGATTGATGGTCACATAGAGGAGAAGTGTTGGAAATGTTGAAATTCCAATGCAAGGGGGAATTTGTTAACATGATAATTACTTGTGAAGTTATTTAATGTTCTTTGTTTGTTTTTACTTTATTATTCATCAAGAAATTATCATTAAAAACATTAAAACAAATATCATAGTGCAAAAAAGACAAGAGACACTAGAAATTAAGCCCCAAGACAGGGAAAAAACCCACAGGGGGGAAAACCCAATAACAATCCTTCTATAGAATTAGATCAAAATGAGATATCCAAGACCAAGACCAAGACCCGAAAGTGCCATGAAAACTCCAAGTCCATCCCTCCTCCAAGTCACCTCCAAATTCAGAAGTCAGCATAGTTCAAACTGGTCTTCCTGAAATTTCGCTCTTGAATTTTTGGGCCTTCGTGAAATATTGCTTCTGAAATTTCGGGTCTGAAACTAGATAAAAACTTTCGCTTTTTCTTGTAGAAATTATTCCTCATGTGTGAGCTCTTATTTCCCTTCTTATTTTTCCTTCTGCTTCATTATTTAGGTGCAGAATATATGTATGATGATAATGATTCAGTGTCCACCAAAATCATCAGATTTTCCTCTATATATATATATATTTATCCAAGAGGTCAAATGGGTGGCTCTTGGAGGCCGAGGCTGACTTGTTCCCAAGGAAGGTCAACTGGAAAAATTTTCTGGACTTTGACTCGATACAAAATTATTTTTATTGTTGTTCTACAAAATTCCAAATGGGACTTGACTCAAATACATTTCTTTTGACTCAAAATGATTTATTTTTACCTCTTTTTTACTCTATAATAATGAATAACCCATTTTTGAGAAAAAATAAAAAATAAAAATGATGAATATAATAAATATATAAACGATAAAAATTATATATTTTATTTCATTATGAATATTGTCAATACTTACATTTTTCAACACCCCCTCTTAACTAGGGAGATATTTAATAAAACAATAAGATACTATCAAGTTTAAATATTTATATAAGAAGGGATATGAATTGATAAGCATAAATAATAAGGATCCTTCATATTACAACATATTTCTACTTCATGATCTTCCAAGAAATCATATTTGTTTCCTTCCAATAGTAGTGTGATGACCCAATCGATGTTTTCTGTCCTTTTGAGTACAAGTTTCTCTGGTTTTTTGTCCATGGTTTGATTAGTATTGTATCCATCCAAGATCTTAGAAATCCCTCTTTCAAGTTGTTGTAGTTGAACTTATTCTTTTATTAAGCCTTGTTTTTCATGCTTCCATATAATTGAATTATATGATGCATATTTCAAATTGCTTTCTTATTGCTTTCATTCTTTACTACACTATTCCAGTTCTTCCATTTGTTAGTCAAGCTTAGATAGATCTTGTCTAGATCTGAAACCTTTATTAGAAGACTATGAAAGAACAAAAGAAAAAGTGCATAAACAAAATAACAATAGTGATAATTAAAGAAAGGAGGTGTAGAATACTTATCTCTTTTAGGAGAGTCATCTCCCTCTTAAACTTGGACTTTTCATCAATCTTGTCCTTACATGATGTCATTCCTGTCATACTCAAGAGCTATGTTTTATTTTTAAAATGGAAATGATTAGTTAGATTTTTATTCCTAGGGTTTTCTAATTCAAACCTTTTCTAGGGTTTAAAAATCCTAGAATCACCGTTTTCCATTTATGAATTTAAAATTTTCCAAGCATACTAATGCAAACCCTAGAAATGTCATCAGCAAGCTCTCTATAAGTGAGAGGAAATTCATTTTATTCCTTGATTTCACAAACCTAATATTTGTATGCAAGGAAAAACTTAAAATTCTAATATATTAATGATCTCTAAAATATATCTACACAAGACATTTTTTATAACACATTACTATCTTTCAAGGGAGCACAAGATCAATATCTTAACATATGTAGCGCTTATGCTCAGAAATTGTCAGAAGAAATATTTTTATTAATAACTTGAATAATGATGATGATGATTACAATGGTGGAAGGCCTTGGCGTAAATAAAACCTAGGTGCCATTCCATGAGGGGGAACGATCTTTGATCATTCCCCTTATTTTATAAATTAAATTAATTAATCTATACATAAAATTTACTTCCTCTTGAAATAATTATTTTTCCTCAAAGCATAGCTAATGAAGGATGTGATGATAGAATAGTAAATCGCATAATTTCCACACATATTATAAGGGAGATGAAACCAGAAGGATTCATTATTGACATATGAATCACAAGTGCAAACATCTCAATCAATTTGTGTATATGTATAACTTAGAACATAGACAACAAACTTATGTTCCAAATATTACTAAGTTTTGCACAATTTAGTCTAGTGATGAGAATTCATTACAAATTTTCCATAATCAAAATATTCCACAGAAGGTTGATTTAGGATGGTCAGATCCCTTCTTAGTGTGAAATTTTTATTTATCACTTAGAGGATTATATCATCATGTATGAAGGAAGATGAAAATTTTAAGAAATCCAAAATATGCGAAGATATTAAAATTCAAAGAAACAGATGACACGTCTTGTCAAAAAATAAGATTTGAAGGCAAATATTTTTGAAGAGGAAGGAAATTCTATGAATAAACTATATAGAAAAAAATATAATATAAATAATAATGATAATTGTAATAATGATTAATTAATTAGTGATTAGTATAGAAGAGGTGTGTCACTAGGGACATGACTGTTCATGAAGGGGCACATGCGTAGGTATGTATGTGAGCCATCATTTGTAATAATGAATCATCATCTCACTTGTTTTCAAATATTGTTATATAATATATTATCTATCCCATGATGGAAATTTTTGTATACCATATATTCTGAGTATTCTTCTATATATACGAACTTTGTTCATTACACATTACTACAATTGACATAGGTCATTTATTGAAAATGAAAAAATATTATGCATAACTCTCTCAATCTTACCTTAACCATCCTTGCAAATATTCGATCCTTTTGTTGACATGTATCATATACCTTTTACATAGGTACCTTAGATCTTCGGCCTACAAATTTTCAAGATGCTTCAAGAAACTATCCTCGAAATAACACAATGACTAAGGTAACAAGACTTGTATGAACTGACGGGCCTTTAGATGAAGACTGGAATTGATTTTAGATTATTTCATAGATTAATTACTAATTCCAAGAGATCATATCATATGAAATTGATTTTCATGGTTTGAATGTTACATAGGATGCCTTGGATATGTCATGAATATATCTTCCATGCTTGGTCCAATTACTCATCGACAAATTCAGATGGCATAGGAATGAGGCTTGACATAGGTATATATTTCAAATGTTTATGATCAGAGTCCTTCCACATATTTTTTGGTTTCTTTCATCTAGACATATTTCCATTAACTTTATATCACAATGCTTTTTCCACATAGATGCTAAGCCTTTGATCTTTTTGACAAAATTCAAAAATTATGTACTACATCCCTTAGGTCCTTACATATAAGCTCCAAGCTCACATATAATCACTGTTCCATAAAAAATTTCATATACATTGAAATATAGTTTCATAGAATGTTTTCATGTTATTTATAAAATTTGTATTTGCCATAATAGATTCATATAAACCTAAGATAATGTCAAGTGCAATATTCGTCCATCTAATCCATTTGAGAGAGGGCTAGAAAATATCAATTATAAATTATGTTTTCTTGTCCTTCAATAGTCCTTCAAATTCATTATTCTTCTTTGTCTTGGATATAAAATGCAGTATTCCAAATTAAGTGTTATAAGTCATAGAGAGGTGCCATAGTAATTTTGGATGCTATAGTTCAAATTTCCATTTTTCTTGCTTTGAGTGAGTATATACAGTACTTCGTAGATTGAAAAGTTAATGTCTTGGGTGCTTATATAAATATGGGAGAAAATGTATCCAAAATTAGTGTCATTATGTACAGTGAAGTATGCCATAGATATGTTACAGGAACCTTGCGTCATGTAGAAAAATATACCAAAGAGATTTGTATCATAGAGAGGGAGATATATCATAAAGCTTGCATTACAGAGATATATATCACCACAAAAATTACATCACATAGTAATAGGTAGCTTTAACATTCACATCATTTCCCTCTAAAACTCACATCACTACAGAGAATGTACTTCACATTACCACAGAGAGCTATAATTTTATGAAGTTCATATCATCACAGAGACAGGTATCATTTTGATCCTTAAACCCTTCATACCACAGATACAAATTTTCTTTGTTCTCAATACCATTTAGGATCTTGGCCTCTTTAGATATTATTGAATATTAGACTATTGCTCTAATTTCTTCCATACTTAACCCTACTAATGGCTTCTTAGTAGTGCTCCTATATTCACCATAGCTCAGATACCATGTTGAAATTCCAATGCAAGGGGGAATTTCTTAACATGATATTTACTTGTGAAGTTATTTAGTGTTCCTATTTTGTTTTTCCTTTCTTATTCATCAAAAAATTTCCATTCAAAACAATAAAATATATATCATAGTGTACAAAATACAAGAGACACTAAAAATTAGGCTCCAACCCAGGGAAAAACCCCACAAGGAGGAAAACCCAACAATAATCCTTCTCTTAAAGAATCGAATAAAAATGATATATCCAAGACCAAAACCAAGAGCCAAAAGTGACACTAAAATGCCAAGTCTATACCTCCTCCAGGTCACCTCCAAAGTCAAAAGTAAACACAGTTCAAACTGGTCTTCCTAAATTGTTTCTTGAATTTTGAGGCCTTCCTGAAATCTCACTCCTAAAATTTTGGGTTTGCAACTAGATAAGAATTTTGGCCTTTTCTTGCATAAATTTGTCCTCATGTGTGAGCTCTTCCTTACCTTCATATTCATCCTTTTATTCATTAGTTAGGTGCAAAATATATGTATGATAATGATGATGAGTGTCCACCAAAATGATCAAACTATCCTATATATATATCCAATAGGTTGAATGGGTTGCTCTTGGAGGCCAAGGATGACTTGTTACAAAGGAGGGCCGACCTAACAATTTTTTTGGACTTTGACTCAATACAAAATTCTTTTTATTTTTCTTTTACAAAAGTCCAAATGGGACTTGACTCAATTACATTTATTTTGACTCAAAATAATTCATTTTTGACTATATAAGCATGAAGAACATGAATTTGACCAAAAATAAAATTAATAATGATGAATATAATAAATAATAAATGATAAAAATTATATTTTATTTCAATATGAAGACTGACACTAGTTACATTTTTCAACAGGAAACTACATATAGAACTTAAACTGAAGAACCATAAGAAATATGTGAAGAAGAATAATATCATAGCCATGAATTCAGGAAATTGGATGAGACAAATTTCAAAAGTGGATGAGAAGATATTTTGTACCTAAGTGAAAAATAGGGTGAATATGAGTAGTCTTCAGAAATAAGAAGAGAAGGATATGGCCAAACTCTTTCATATCTTGGTCAAGAAGATGAAACTAATTATTTGCTTGATTCAGGATCATAGGTGAATCTCATTACAAAAAATATTGTCAACATATTAGGATTAGTGGTTTTATATCATCTTGGCTCATCCATTAGGATGGGTAAATAAGGATGAAAAATCAATTTTTTTATTAGCATTGATTTTGTTGATGAAGTAGAATTGGATGTAGTTTTACCTTACGTATATCGAGTTGTGTTTGGGAGTCTCTATATGTACATGTAGGACGCAATCATAATGTTTATATTCACCCAATGTTTCCTCAGCATGGATGGGAAATCCTTCACCATCAACGTGCACAAAGGAAAAGCCTAAAATTTTGTTGGTAAGTTCCAACCAAGCCAAGAAAATAAGTGAAGGCTTCTATGGATGGGTGTACTAAGGAACATAGGAAATAATTAGAAGAGTTGCTACAAGCATACATGGGAGTGTTCTAGGGTCCTAAAGGGCTACCACCCAGGAGGGAATTTGAGCATGAGATCCAACTATTGCTAGAATCTTTGTTGTCAAACATTGGATTGTATAGGGATATCATAATAGAAGAAAATTAGGTGAAGAAGTAGTCGAAACAACTGCTAGAGTAAGGTATCATTCAATTACCATATCGTGTGGGTTGCCCATCATAATTATGCCAAAGAAGGATGGGACGTGGTGAATGTGCATTGATTATAAGGTGCTGGTAAAAATAATGCTCAAGAACATGTACCCCCTGCCAAGGGTAGATGATTTTTTGGAACAATTGCATCAATACAAATATTTCACCAATTTGGATTTAAAATAAGGATATAAATTTCGAGTCAGAGAAGAAGATACCTAAAAAACCACCTTCAAAAATAGAAAAGGTTTTTTTGAGTGGTTATCCATGCCATTTGGTTTATGAAATCCACCAATTAAACTCATGAGGTCAATGAATGACATGTTGTGCCCTTTCTAGATTCATCAATTATTCTTTGTTTGGATAATATTGGTATATAGTGTTACTTGGAAGGAGCACATATCACATATGATGTAGGTTTTAGATCCATTAATGAAGCCCTAGTTGTTGGAAAATCTTAAGAAATGTGATTTTATACAAAAGTATTTGGTGTTTTCAGGATATGTAATTGGTGGAGGAAATTTGAAGATATATCCTACTAAGATGGAAGTCATCATCAAGTTTTCAGTGCCTACCAATGTTTTTGAAGACAATTTTTTTGTTGAGGTAGTAGAGTACCTGAAAATTTTCATAGCCTAATTTTCAATAGTAGTAGCATCACTCCATACCATAACAATGATTGACAAGAGTTTCCAGTGGGAAAAGGGTCAACATGAGGCCTTTTAGGAGTTAAAGAAGAAAAGTATTCAAGCATTGGTTATTTCAATACTGAACTCGCAATAACCCTTTTAAGTGGATATATATATGAATGGATATGTTATGAGAGTGGTGTTGATGCAAGGAGGAAGGCCTATATGAAACCATTATGAATTATTTCATAGGGAAGTTCTAAAATACCCTACCTGTGACAAGTAAATCTCTTTCCTGCTTCAAGCTATCAAAAAGTAAAAACACTATATGTTGGGAAAGGATATAGTAATCCACATAGATAACCAACCACTACATAACTTGTAGGTCAAAATTAAATTACAATAAACCAGGAATTACAAGTGGATATGGAATTTACAATAGTTTTATTTAGTGATCAAGCATAAAAGGGAAGGAAAAATAATTTGACCGACAAGCTTTCAAGGCCATACAAAACAAAGATCACATATTTGGATACTTTCATGCATATTGATCCTTTCACCCATGATGTATACAAAGAGACATGCAGGAGGATGAGAAATTCAAGGAGGTGTTTTAGTAGTTCTGAAAGCCAAATTTGTGTGCAGGATAGCAACAATTGGTTGCTACAATATCTAGAATGGGTTAATCTAGAAGTTAACCAAGTTATGTGTTCCTAAAGTTAATAAACCACCACTAATCATAGAGGCTCACACCTCCAAGGTTGCAGGGAATTTTGGTGTAGGGAAAATAGTGTTCAAATTACAAAGGTATGTGTATTGTCCAAAGATGCAAGAAGATGTAGCTAGTTTCATAAGAAGATGTATGATTTTCTATACCAACAAACCTAGTAATAGAAAACAAGATCCATACCACCCCTTAATTATACCCACTCATCCTTGGGATATCATTTCCATGGACTTTGTGGGAGGTTTACCAAAAACCAGGAAGGGACATGAATACCTATTTATGGTAGTTGACAAGTTCAACAAGAGGTGAGCTCACACACCCTATAAAAAGAAACATTTTTTTCCTTTGGACCATCAGTGGGAATGAAACGACATATTTTTTTCTTTGGACAAGTCTGAGTGCACTTTGGGAAACGAAGGAGCATTTTTTTAGATAAGAGCATAAGATTTCTCAATGTATTTTGAATTACATTGTGGAAGAACATGGATAAAAAGTTGAAAACATATATAGCATGACATACATAAATATATGGGTAAAAAAAATAGTGAACGAGACTTTGGTGCAACTTTTAAGGGGTTATAATCAGAAGCACCCAAAGACTTGGGATGAAAATATAGTACATATAAATCACTCTTTTAATAGAGTAATCCACACTTCTAAAAGTAAACCCCTATTTGAAACTTGTTTTGGATATTTTCCACCTTCACCTTTAGATATTGCATATGGAAATCAAGTAGGAGTGATGGAGGATCTCATAGTGGATGCCTTAACAGTAGATAAATTTTTTGAGAAGATCAGGTAGATCCATCTCCAAGTACAAGACACTGGAAAGAATTCACAAGAAAAGTGTTGGGAAAAATACTGGGGGGGGAGAGGGGGGGTGAATCAATATTTTAAACTAACTTTAACTTTTCATTTCATATTCATATTTTTGTACGATACTGTTATTAATTAAACCCATGTATGTACGTGGCCATGGTAAATGTAAATCACATATATCTCGATAACTAGTTTATCATTTATTTCATTAACTTTTCATCCTTAATAGTGCATTATAACCTCATTGTTCTTTAATTAAACATCAACTATGATGAATAAAGAGAATATAGAACATCAACACACAAGAAACATATCAACACACATGAACACTAGGAATTTTAGGGGGAAACACAATATGGGAGAAAACCATCATTGTCGTCATCTTTGTCCTCTTATTTTATTATTAAGAAAAATTATTACAATATTGTATTAACACAAACTCTAACTAGTATGCGGGAAACCACCTGCAAAAGGATACAACGTTCTCTTGCTCTTCATAACCCACTAGAAGGAAGCTGCAACCCCATGATATCATTTATCGGCTCTTATAGGAAGTGATATCCTACCCCCTGAATAGATTTACTAGCTACTACTCAAAGGAAGCTTCGACTCCCTCACTAAAGGCTCCAACCCTCAGCACCTTTATGGACCACTTTTCATAATATTTCATACTGGGTCCACCTAACTCAAACCATCAAATTTGTAGGCCATATTTCATCATATCTTTGGATTGGACCCACTTCCATAATTAATCCCAATACCAAATAAAAACTATGAAATCAAACACTTGAAGCAATTGAATCACTGTATTATCAATGACCAATTACTAAATCTCAATAAACCAATTCAACTAGATCAAAAAATTCATATCAAATAAATTCACAACCACTCATAAGTATACCATACCATATATTTTCCATCATAGAAACCAAATGTTGTCACTGCAAACCCTAATAAAACACATTTTAGAATGTATATGCTACTTCTATGAAGCACACAAATGTATGTACGCGGTTCCTCTGAAGAAGACCCGTGTACAAATATCAATATACTAACAACTGAATCCGAATCAATGTAATACTAAAACAACCAATGAACCGAGTACTGAATCAATCATATTTCATTGAGCCAATTAAATGTCACAACACAGTAACATATTTAATAAACATTCCACTCCATAACCAACTCAACCCAACTAGTATTGTAAAACACATATTATCATGATAGATACATCATCGAAAGACAACAAAAAACATAACATAAGTGATCAAATGTCATCAACGAGTGTTGCAATAAAAAATATCACCTTGAAATTCTGTTGAATGTATGAGCTCATTGTCACTCATACTTACCTCCTCTGCAAGTCTTACAGCCTCTACTCCTCATGTCAAGCCCTAAAAACAGGAGAAAAACCCTAAAAAACTCCAAAACCCTGGGTACGCAGGTAATGTGAAGCTTACCTGCGTTCTAGAATGCAATTTCTCTGTGTAATGCCTGCATACCCTTGTTAAGGTCAAAAGGGCGAGAAGGTAAAGTGAAAAAGCTGTTTTTTGGTCAATTCTAGAAGCTTCGGGATGAGATTTTTTGGGGGTGAGTATGCTCTTGTAAGGTTCATGCATCCCACACCTTAAGGAGCTAACCCCTTGATGTGAGAAGCCTATCCCTTCGAAGGAGGATTTTATCCCTTCATAGGTGGAACCCTAACCTCCTCATCTACACTATAAAAATAGGCATTGGGTAGCCTCAAAGGGAGTTCAAGCTTTAGTGTGTGATTGAGGTGAAGTGATGTTGAGATTTAGAATCCTTTCTGCTAAGCTTTTGTGAGGAAAGATCACATACCTCTATGTGCTCCTGGAGGAAGAGTGCAAGGCTTATCAAAGTAGAGGAAACTCCTGCTTCGGACCCCGGGAAGGCCTATTCAACATCAAGGCTAAGGTTATAAGGTTCTTATATTATTTCAAAGTTAATACAATCAAGTTTTTTTTTCTCAATAAATTGTCGTTCGATTGTTTATTCCAATAAGTTGTTGTTTGATAGTTTATTTGATAGATTCCTTGATCACTATGATATGTATGTTTTATAATTATTTGTTATACAAGTGCTATTTAATATTTTCTTGTTTTTGATTGCAGGTCTTTAAAGATGACACTTTCAAGCGACGGAAGAACTATTGTTGTGACGGAAGAACTACTGATGCAACGAAAGAACTATGGTTGCAAATAAGTGTCTAGATCTAAGGTAGGATCGACACCTTTATATAAATTACATGTAAAATGAATATATTTAGAGAAATATAAAATTAGTTGTTCTTTTGTTGCTAGATTGTCTTCTGACACTAGGGAGATCGATCTTGTCTGCAAGATCGATTTATCTGGTCAAAAAATGTTAGTAGTGTTGAGGAAACCTCCAACATGCATCGTAAACCCAAATACCCTTGCAGGCTTTGTAAGGGTGACCTTTTCCTTATCAATTGTCTCGGTGTTCCAAAGTTCTTGGAAGTATGGTCAAAAAAATATCATCAACTTTCCGTTGATCCATCAACCAGTGATAGTCAGGTTCCTAGGAAAAAGGGTAAAGTTAGGTTTCCTTGTAAGTTATGCAAAGGGAGTCATCAAACTCACATTTTCCCTCACATGGATGAAGCCTCAAAATTGTTGGAAAACCTTACTGTTCCACAACAATAATTTCCAACTGGTTACCGTAAACTTTCTCCCAACCTACTGTCAACTGACGGGGTGATTGATATAATTTCAAGTACAATTGATCCCACTCTTCCATTGGAGAGTGAAACTCATATCATTCAGGTTGATGATCCATTATTTGATCAAGTGGTCGATTCGATTTCACATTCGGTCGATCCCATTCTCCCTGTAGAGAGTGAACTTCATACCACTCAGGTTCTTCTTATTACTTCAGATTCTTCTACGCTATGGGGCATTTCACTTGTTTCTACAGAACCCCCTCCAAGTACTGAGGTCTTTTTCTTTGATTGGAATAGACTTATAGAACCTCGTCTTCCTTCCTCCATCCCTTTCCAAATCATTGTGAAGTTTTGTGGTAGGGACATACACCACACACAGGTAGATGAAGGTGCTTTTGTTAGTATTTTATCCTCAACTGCTTGGAAATCTTTGGGTTCCCTTCATCTTGTGCCTATTTCACAGAATCTGAAAGCTTTTAACAGAACCATTAGTGAACCTTTAGGGATCCTCCCTAAGTTTTCTATTACTTTGGAAGGTGAAATTGTCTGTATTGATCTTATGGTAGTTCGAGGCCCCTTGGATTTCAATTTACTCCTTGGGTGAGACTATGTCTATTCAATGAAAGCTGTAGTATCGACACTCTTTCGTGTGATGTCTTTCCCTCACAATGGAAATATTGTGACTGTAGACCGGCTTTCGTTCCCTAGTCTTGTTTCGACTACCAATAATATGACATCCATGAATGTTCCTCATATGAAAGTGGTATCTACCCTACCACGGGTTCATTATATGGCAACTAGTCCCATCTTTTCAGTTACCAATGTAAGTGAGCCTCTCACTGTTTGCTCATCTTCCTTTGACTTAGATCTGGTAATTGACATGGAAAACTCTATGGGATTATTTGAACATGATGTTCTTATCCCTTTTGAGTCCCTTGACATGTGTTCCTTCCAGAGAACTATTCTTCCTTCTGATGAAGACCTCTTGGAAGCCATGATCAAGGTGTGTCCATTGACATGTGTTTCTTCCAGTTGGAAGCCATGATCAAGTTCCCGAGGATAGTTCCTTTTACTGTGTCAACCTCGTTAAAAAATGAATCAGTGGACTGTGAGGAGAGTTCTTTTTACTGTATCAACCTCGTTAAAAAATGAATCAGTGAGTCCGAGGATAGTTCCTTTTACTATATCAACCTCGTTAAAAAATGAATCATTGAGTGTGAGGACAGTTCCTTTTATTGTGTCAACCTCATTAAAAAATGAATCAGTTAGTTGAGAGAATAGTTCCTTTTCTTGTGTCAAGCTTGTTAAAAAAATGAAACAAGCTTCCAAGAGGAAAGGTCTTTTCCTATGTCAACCTCGTTAAAAAATGAATCAGGTATGAGGACAGTTCTTTTCCTTTGTCAGCCTCATTAAAAAATGAATCAGTAGGTAGATTGTAGAGAGTAGATTAATAGATTAGAAATAAGTGGTTTTTGAGGATGGTTCCTATTACTGATTCAACCTCGTAAAAAAATGAATCAGGTATGAAGAAAGTTCCTTTTACTGTGTCAACCTCGTTAAAAATGAATCAGTGTATCAAGAGGAAAGTTCCTTTTATTGTGTCAAACTCATTAAAAAATGAAACACGTTGCCATGAGTATAGTTCTTTTTCTGTGTCAAGCTCATTAAAAAATGAAACAAATCCTTCCCTAATTGAGTCGAGTCTTTGACTAGATCTCGTAAATGTTAAGTAATATATTTAGGTTAGTTATTTCATTTTTTGCATAATTTTCTTCAATTTTAGGTCGGGTTTTTCATATGATCTCGTAAATGAACCTTCATTCCATCCAGCTATTAATTACCATCAATGTACTTAGTTGAATGAAATGAAGCTGGGGGGGGCATGCGCTCTAGCAGTTACGCTTAGGGGGCATAAAGCACAATTTTCTCTCTGTTTCAAGCTTGTGTAAAAATGAAACCACTCTGAAGCATATTTTTTCTCTGTTTCAAGATTTTGTAAAAATGAAACCTATCTTGAGTCAATTTCAGTTATTTTCAAGAATCGTTAAACTCATGAAAATCCCGAGATTATTTTTCTATCTTTCATTCTCGTAAAACACATGAAAATGCCGAGTTCTTTCTATCTTTTCCTGCTCGTAAATTAAATTGAAATTTGACCACAGGAGTACATTTTTATCCCTTTTTCGAACTCGTTAAAACTTACGAAAAAGAGAAAACCATGAGTACATTTTTATCCCTTTTTTCGAACTCATTAAAACTTACGAAAAAGTGAAATCTTGAGTTCTCTTTTAAGCCCTTTTTAGACTCTTTAAAAATGAAAATATTTCTGAGCACTTGATTATTCGAACTCATTAAAAAAGATGAATGACCGTCCCTTCAGTATAAGTTTACCCATTTTACGGATTGAAGTGGAATATTTATGAAAAAGGTTTGCGTTGACTAATTACGGTCAACAAAGTTCTCTCCCGCATTATTTTATCCTTTTTCGGGCTCGAGAGTCTAAATTTACGAAAAAGTACACCCATGGATTTTCTTGAGTTTTTTCTTCTGACTCCCTAAAATTGAAAAACACCGAGTTTCTCCTATACTGGACTCATTAAAATTTAACAGTAAAGTACCTATTTAATTTTAAGCAGGAAAAAACCACTCCTTCTTAGGGTTAGAATTTTAAACTAACTTGGACTCATATGAAAGATGAGCTTATAAACAAGCAAATTTTATCCTCCTCAAGCTTTTCAAAAATAAAGAGGTACTTGCCAGAAATGGTGGGGGAAAAGAGAGAAAAATGAACCTGTTTGTTGTATTTTGATTATTTGAAAAGTCGTTAACCACTCTTGAACATGACACTTTTGTTCACCTAGGTTGGGAAATCCTTTTCCTAACAGTTAATCAAACCATTTTGAAAGTCTTCAACCGATTTCTAGGTATTAGCTTTGGGTCAATTGTCACCAAGCCATCTGCAGTGTCGTTATGTGTTCAAGAGGATATTTCAAACAAAACATTCATCTGCAAAATATTTGTCTTCCATTTTGACCATCCCTAAGTCAGTCCTTGCCAATATATTTCTTTAGTGAAGAGTTTGCTGGATTATCCACAGTCTTATGAAACATTTGTCGACGTTTCGAATCCCAACGGGGATCCATCTTCACGACATTGGAATATTTCTTCAAAACTTGATCTATGATTTCATGTTATGGGCTTTCCTATGATAGATCACTTTCTATCGACGACAGCTCATTATCTAGGAATTTGATCTAGAAATCGTCAATACCTTGGAATCTTCATGCCTTAATGGCAGGTTTCTCGCCTTCGATGACAAGTTGCATCATTGACTTCGATCAAATGATTCTGTGACATGTTCAACTTCAGCACATTCATTCACATTTCATGGATTGTACTGAGTATTTTGAGAGCCATTGACATTACTGGTGTTTTCTCTCACACTTGTTAACAGTTCACATTATTGACTGGTAATCAAGTGGTTTCGACCATGTTCGACTTCGACACATTCATTCACATGGATAGGATCGTACTAGTTCGAGAAGTGGAAATCAAGACCCTAGATCTAGTTTCTACCATCCAGGCTGCAAGGAATTTTGTTATTCATTTATACAGTGGAATATTCATAAATAGATGGTTTTGTCCATACTGTGTCTACACATGTTTATACTATTGATGTATTGAAAATCATTCCTGTATCAGAACAGTTTAAATCAGTTTTCTAGTTAGTTTTGATCTGAGTATGGGAATGCCTACCTCAGCGATGATATGTTTACATATATATGTTTTGCATTGAATGTTTTTACAGGTTCTGACTAGAGTATCCACAAGATGATCCTTGAAATGATAAAGTACTTCACTCTTCATATATGACAGACTTCATCTTCATCTATTCCAGACTTCGCACTTTAGGGGGAAATTTGTTGCACTAAAAACTGTCACCTTGACATTCTACTGACTGTATGAGCTCATTATCACTCATACTTACCTCCTCTGCAAGTCTTACAACCTCTACTCCTCATGTCAAGCCCTAAAAAAAGGAGAAAAACCCTAAAAAACTCCAAAACCTTGGGTACGCAGGTAATGTGAAGCTTACCTGCATTCCAGAACGCAGTTTCTTTGTGTAATGCCTGCGTACCCTTGTCAAAGTCAAAAGGGCGAGAAAGTAAAGTGAAAAAGCTGATTTTTGGTCAATTTTAGAAGCTTCTGGATGAGATTTTTTTGGGGTGAGTACGCTCTTGTAAGGTTCATGCATCCCACACCTTAAGGAGCTAACCCCTTGATGTGAGGAGCCTATCCCTTTGAAGGAGGATTCTATCCCTTCATAGGTGGAACCCTAACCTCCTCATCTGCACTATAAAAAGAGGCATTGGGTAGCCTCAAAGGGATTTCAAGCTTTAGTGTGTGATTGAGGTGAAGTGTTGTTGAGATTTAAACTCCTTTCTGCTAAGATTTTGTGAGGAAAGATCACATACCTCTATGTGCTCCTAGAGGAAGAGTGCAAGGCTTATCAAAGTAGAGGAAACTCCTGCTTCGGACCCCGGGAAGGCCTGTTCAACATCAAGGCTAAGGTTGTAAGGTTCTTATATTATTTAAAATTTAATACAATCAAATTTGTTTTTCTCAATAAATTGTCGTTTGATCGTTTATTTCATATATTCCTTGATGACTATGATAGGTATGTTTTATAATTATTTGTTATACAGGTGCTATTTAATATTTTCTTGTTTGTGATTGCAGGTCTTTAAAGACAACACTTTCAAGTGACGGAAGAACTATTGTTGCGATGGAAGAACTACTGATGTGCAGAAGAACTACGGTTGCAAATAAGCGTTTGGATCTAAGGTAGGATCGACACCTTTATAGCATTTACTTGTAAAACAAATATATTTAGAGAAAGATAAACTTAGTTGTTCGTTTGTTGCTAGATTGTCTTCTGACACTAGGGAGATCGATCTTGTCCGCAAGATCGATTTATCCAGTCAACAACGAGCCATACTGAAAAAACCTAGAAGATATATGTGACTTACACACAACATATTAGCATATGTACATGACCACAATGCATAACACACGCTTACAGATTATGAACATATTGAAATCCTTTCGAAGAATATATACACAACTACCCTGATGTATATCCACATAACTACATGTCTAACTTGATACAAACCAACATACAAATATAAAATTATTGAATCATACTTTTGCTACATAACACAACATTTGTCATACCAAGATCTTGGCACACATCACTACATATGGATCAATTCATCATTATAGATACATATCTACAAGCCTAAATAGATCAAGCAATTATTATTATTGGTTTTCTCTACACTTTAATATCTATTATATTTTATCCTCCTCTATGATTCTTGGTGCACACTTATTTTAGATCAAAAAATTCATTACTTGCACACATAACTCTTTAATTTTAATCTTCTTATATAGCTTTGGACTTAGCCAGTAGCTTAGGGGAATCCCTTAGTAATTTTGTTGGTATTATTTGACAGGATAAAATAACCATTGACGCACCCATTACTATGGTCCAATACCATGGTAAAGACCCCTCGGATTTAAATTACTATGGTGTGGATTATGTATGCGAATTTTATTCAGAATATCTATGTATGTACCTAACCTTGCTTCACAGGACCAGTCTATACTTTCTCAAACTTTGTCTTTATCATCCATCTATTAATGAACTCTCACTTCTCTTTCCATAACACCTATAGAATTTGTATTACTCTACATAAACATCCTGTTATCACAATGTTGACATCTTTATCAAGCAGGTTTCCATCAAGCACAACACATTAGCCATAATTCCAACAATCCCCCCCCTTTGGACTTGATGGCAACCACTTTGGTGTTTTGCCACCCCCTGTAAACACCTCCAAATACATTTTTAAACATACCAAGCTTCTCTCGCAAGACTTCTCACCAAGCCTTATTCTCCAAACACAAACCTTATCTCCCCATTTGACATCAAGGAAATATGGTTGACCAATGTTGAATTAAGACTTCTCTCTCCCCTTTTGTAGAGAGGATAATTATAGATATTCTCTGTTAAAAACAACATACAAGCCATGTTCCCCTTGATAATGTGTTGGAACGTCTAAAGATATACAGAAAAAGCATAAGACTTTATGAATTAACCAAATATGAATTTTCCTATCACCAATGAATCATCATTACATCAATAACCCAACACAACGGGGTTACATATTTGACTCACCATTACATCAATTTCCCAAAATAATGGGATTATATACATAAATTACTTGACCCCAATTTCCCATACATGACTGAATCTTACAATGATTTACAAAATGGGTCTTTACATGACCTTTACATCAAGAGACAAATATGAAATTTATAACCAAAACTGTAGACCTCAATAATGAGGTAGCAAGATCATAATAGTCATCAACAACCATCATATACCATATAGGAATTTGCAACATAAATCTTTGATAACAACAACATGGGAAACAACATGTAATCACCAATATCATAAACCTGTGACCATGTATGAAATTCTTCCAAGCATCACCAATGCATTGTAATAAAAGCTTAAGATAGTCATCAACTCATCCTCTTAACCTTATATCATCAATGTCAACATGAACTTTCCATATATAGGCAACAATATCAATCTCTTAAATTACAATGCCATCATATTATCTCCATGCATCCATCAAATACAAGAACCTTCAACATAAATAATAGCCATATCATATACCTCATCAAGAGTATCAAGTAGAATTATCATAGCATAATCAACTGCAACTCATATAACCATCCATCATTGATAATCCACAATATAGATATAGAAATATGTATGAACTCATCATCATCAACCAATCATAGAATAATATTGTGCAATAAATATCTATTAGTAAGCCATATCCTTGATCTCATATCATCAATATCAACATGCTATCTTCACACATACGAAGAGCCACAATCCTCAATCAACATATCATATGTAGCATATAGATAACGTATACATGCATCATCACCAGGTGTGCAAACAAAGAGAATCTTCTTTCATACCAAATTTGATCAGCCATCATTAACCAATATCGTATGCATATATTTAAGCTTTATCAAGGGTAGGAAAACATTAGTAACTCAAGAAACATATAAGCATCATGGAATCCATGTATCAATGATAGAATAACAAAAATGTATCTTCACCAGTAACAACAACAACAACTATACATTAGCAATGATATGTATGCATCATAAACATCATCATTATGTAACAAGGAAAAATAATGCCAACAATGCACTATTGGAAGCATAACATATGCCCCCTCTTAACCTGTGCCATTTATTTATTGTCAAATAGGATCATATCTAGAAAATCCATCAAAGAACCATAGAAACAATAAAAATTTGCAACAACTCATGAACCAATCATCATTCCTATGCATCATATAGGCATCACAAATAGTATGAATCAAACTAATATCAGAACCAAAAGTCCAATAATTAACTCATAAAAACTTATGAGGTACTCCCCCTAAATCTATGCCATTTCTCTTTCATTATCGAGAGGCATACACAATTGTCTAGATCAAAACTCACTTATGTATGCGAATGCCCTTCACACAATTCATGTACATAAAGTAAAATATACCAATTTATGGTCACAACTCCTCCTGAACCTATACTTTATATTCATGTTCATTGTTACCTCATTAGATGTAATGTTAATAGCATAAATATCACCTAAAAGTATATCAAACCTACATAGGGAATCGTTATCAAGATATTTGTGCACATATCCTACTTAGATAATGCACTATTGATCATGTGGGCCTGATAGTTATCACCTTCCCTTCATGAGGTCGTGTACCTCACATCACTTATGTAGTTACTATTTAAGAAAAATAGCTTGTAGTGGTGACCATATTATTTTATCCTGAATCTAAAGAAGAGGAAATATCTCTCTCACTTCTGCATGAGTTCTTCGTTACTAGCACAAATAATTTATCTAGATTTATGTATCCTTTTGCTATAACCTTTCCAATTTCTTGATATATGACCTTGCATTTATTTGATGTAAATTCAACTATACTTCCTTTGTCAGCTAATTTACCTACACTTATTATATTTTTCTTTAGCCCTTGAATTAGCAATGAATCAATTTATTTTCTATACTTATCAAGTTTGGCTCTACCTTTTCCTAAAACTATTGTTGGAGAATTATTTCCAAGAATTACTTTACCATATTTGTTTTTATTAAGAGATTCAAACTCATTATTATCTCCAGTCATGTGATGAGAGCATTCACTATCTATGTACGATTCATCTTCCTCTTCAAAATAATAAAGAGAAAGGAAACACTTTATATGTTCTTCTTAATTCTGCTTATTATGAGAAGTGTTGGTGGATCAATATTTCTTAGGTCTTTCAATATTATTATCTGATCTCTTTCCATGTTTTCTAAATAGGTCCATTGACTTGTTCCTTTATTATTTTGATACATGCCAAAATTTGTTACAAGTATAACATCTTATATGACCAGAAAAGGGAGAAGATGAATCATAATATGTCTATTTCATATTCCTTCTATTGCAATTAATAGTTTCATTATCAAAAATTTTGAAAGAAAAATAATATCCCTTAGAAACTTGAGTACCTAGGAGTTGATGATATTCATGTGAAGTGACTATTTTCTTGAGATAGAAACAACCTACTTCTGCAATTGGCTGCAACATTTCCATAGTTATGACAAATACAACATTCAACATCATTGTTCAAAGGAGAGAATTGATTGAAATTTCTATAGTTAGGAACAAATGATTTCCTTTGAAAATTCGCTTTCCTTAGTTGTTGGTCTCGTTGAATTATTATCTATTTATTGAGAATTTTAGGTTTTGCATTGTTACTCTTCAAGTTCCTTGCACTAGCCTGTGAACTAGATTCCCATTTTATAGTTTCATGAAAACTAAGTCCAAATTTAATGGAGGGAGACCTTTTGTTGGGCCGCTAATATAACATTATTATTATCACTTTTTAACACCTATTTCATCCATTTCTACTCTTCTTTATCATGTCATTTATTATAATTTATCATATAAATCCATTTTATAATTATTTATGCTCTTATGGATAAATATTATTTCTTCTCATTTATTTTTAATAAATTGATGATTATTATGCATGATTTTATTAATGATGGTTTATTAATATATTTTGTAACATCACTCACCATTTTAGCCTCCAATATATTTTCCAGATTGCAAATTTGATCTCCAGATCATCATCAAATATTCCAACTCAGAAATTCGCTGGAATAAGAAGTGTCAGTTTTGCATTGGACATTCTGGGCAAATGGAGAAGAATCTGGAAAATCCGAAACATGGGTTTTGTCCAAAACAGACCAAATTAATAATGCCAATGAATGGTTTGCCCAAATTCGGCCTGTATTAAGAGAAATGAAAGGTTCTCTGAGGACAATTTTTGAGATTCACTGTTGTGGCCATTTTCCAAATTCTTCCAGTTGCAATACCAAATTCGACTTGTTCCTGTTGAATGATGGATGGAAATATCTTTTCTTTCTGATCAATTGGTTGGGGACAATCCAATATTGTTATGAGGGATCATATTTACTATTTAATTTCTCCTCTTTCTGATTATAAAAGGAGAGCATGCATTATGCATGGGGAGATTCAAAATTCTTGTTGTAATTTTCAGAATTGTTCATCGGCTCTTGTTAATTAAAATACAGTACGATTCCTTGTAAACTCTGCTACATATGATCAATAAATCATTTTTGTTGCTTCTCATTCGATTATTCTAAACTAACTTAGCAGTGCTCGCTGGCGGCTAAGGGCCCAACCTCTGGTGGAGTTCACTGCGTCTTTGTATTATATTTCTGATTCTTGCAATGTGTGAGTGATTTGATTTAACATTTATTTCTTTTAATCACATTTCTATTTCAATTTATTAGTTTTCAGTCTGCAAAGAGTTTGGTTTTTCTTTTAAAGTGCTTGCATAGTTTACTTTCATTAGCAGCATTTAGTTCAAATTCTATTTTCATTTAATTTCTTTAAAGTAGGATTATCAACTGTAAAGAATACTGGTTATTGCTCCCACGTTCTCAGATTGATTATCTTGTTCTTAGTTAATTCCATCAATTTCTAAAGGAAAGAGTTATCATTACTGCATCCTTGACTGATTTTTGCTGAGTGAATGATTGGATTTTAGAGTATTTAGTTTCATGTCATTACAATTAGATTTTATTTTTAGTATCCATTTACTCTTGTATTTAGAACACTATACTACATATTGTAAAGCATTACTCTTAGAATGAATTGCAATCTCAGACAGAGTACACTCTTGAAATAAAAATTTGTTCCTGAATTGACAATGAATGTAAGATAAATAGTCGTTAAAAAAGACACCTTTTATACCTCAACATTTTGGCACTGTTGCCGGGGAGAGTGTATGCCATTTAGAAAGAGTGATGAATATTTGATTTTTTTTCTGCTAGGGAAGAATTGGGTATTAAAAACGGAAGGTAAGAACCTGTGTACCGAGCGAGGAACATACTCGTTCATTGGCCCACTTCACAGCAGAATTGAGTGAAATTTTAGGTAGAAATGAACGTTTGTATTTTAGAGGTAGAAACTTTGAAAAAAAAAATCTTGTAATTCCACTCGAGCGGTGATGTAAGCACCACCCATTTCACTAACCAATTGACAGGAATATTCGAAGGAGGAGCCTCAAATAAACACATGAAAAACATCTTCTATTATGGTAAGAAATGGCTCACATTGCAACTTTTGAATTCCCTATCAAAGATCCAGGAGGAATGACACAAATGCACATAATTCCCCGTCTCCTCTACCAAATTTTCATGGTTTGACAAATGAAGATCCAGATACATTCTTATTTGAGTTTGAAATACTTTGTAGAGGATATGGTTATTGTACTAATGATCAAAGATTGAAAGTGTTTCCTCTTACTCTAAAAGGAGCAGCTCTCCGATGGTTTATGAACCTAAGTGGAAACTACATCCAAACATGGGAGGACATGAAGAACATATTATTGAAGAAGTACCAAGACTACTGAAAATCCAATGAAGATATTTTCGGTATGATACAAGGGGAAGATGAAAGCTTGGAGGACTATGTAGAGTGATTTCAATATAACCTTCAAAAATCAAAGCATAAGCATTTGGAAAAAGAGATCTTGAAAACACTCCTTCTTAAAGGAATCAAAGACGATTTTTTAGAACTCTTAAATCTGATAGGAAAAGGTGATGTTTTTCAGTTAACATATGATGATGTTTGTGAATTATGCATAAGGTATTCAAGAGGAATTTCCAAGGCTGGTAAGAATTCTAGAGAAGTTTCTTATTTCTTTTCCAAATTTACTACAAGAACAAGAGACATAAGAGCTGAAATCAATGTTTTATTTGAAAATTTTAAATATGATTTTATTAGCTCTCTAAATTCACAATTGAATGTTTTTCAGGTTCAGAAAAATCAAGAATTTGATGAAGTGTTTTGCCCTCATTACTGAAAGGAGCATCCCATAGATAGTTGTTCTTCCTTATCTAGGATGGAAGTAGCATATAAAAGAGATGGGGAAGCTGCAATAAGGTAAAAACCATGGAAATCATGGCCTACAGGCATGGTTCAAAACACTTCCTCTCCATTCTCTTACTTGCATAATCCATTATGGAATACTCATATGTTAGGGCAGCCATGTCAATCTCAATATAACCACCACCAATCTTGTCTATAAGTTTGGCATGGTTCATCTTATGATTTCATGACTATTCCCCCTCATCTTGTATCACAAACACATCTTCCAGCTCTTCCACAACATCTTGCTTGTCTATCAAAATCATCCATTCAACCCAATCAACTACATCATCAATATGCTCCATTCTCTACACAATTTCCTGCTCAACTCATTCCACACCCTCACCATAATAAAACAGTACAACATGCTTACAGTGTTGAACTACAAAATTTACCTACCCTTCCCACCCATTCTATATCACATGCACCATTGGAGAAAACTTATACTGAGATTCAAAATGTATCAAATCCAAAAATTGTAGAGGTTATGAATGAAAATGAGGTTCCTTCTAGCCTGCATCAACAAGCCATTTTAAACACTCAATAACTTCATGATATGACGGCTATGGTAAATCAAGTAAGGGATACATTGAAGATTGGTTTCACTCCATTTATTTGCAGCATCACTCCATGCTTCAACAATTTTTGGCACCATCTTTTCAAGGGAAGTTGGCTTCTCATATCCTAATTTTTATTAACATGCATTTTTCAAATTTGGGTATGTACATACTTGAAGCCTTATTTTGAAAATGGTTACACTGAAAATACTCTTATACATAGTCATATTCATTTTCTAAATCAGAGTAGGCTAGTGAAAAAATAAAATAAATAACGAAATAAAATAAACACATTTTTTTTTCGTAAAAATAGTTGTTTTTGTTGCAACACGCTGTGGTAATAAACATAGATGATAAATATTCTAATTTATTAGTGTATGTAGATGAATTATATTGCAAATAACAATTATAAAAACACTTATATTAATTTTAATCATCAATATGGAAAAATTTCTTGAATATCATTTTTGTTTGGCTTGCGGGCTTGATGAAATTTCGGAAAACACAATCGAAACAGTCAGTTTTGGAGGCCTAAATGACTATATTTTTAAAACATGTTTCTATCCTAAGTATCCCTTGATGTATACCTTCCAACCCAATTTGAATCACTCCATTTGAATTTGAAATGGAAAAGTTAGAACCAAAATATTGACAGGGTGTCTAGTAGGCAGCTCAACAACAGAGTTGGGACAATCATTTTTTGGAGGCCTAAATGACTATATTTTTAAATCCTATTTCTATGGTATATTCCTCTATGAATATAGTTTAAAAATCAATTTTAATCACTCGATTTAGATATCGTACGAGGAATTTATGACCAAAATACTGACTGCTTATCATAAATCAGCAGTCTTGAAACTCTGTTTTCTCGGCTGTTCACTAGCGTATTTGACCCATCAATTCTTCTTGTCTTCAAAACCTGTTTCTATTGGAGATAAATAAATGAATCTAATTTAATCTCCAATTTTAATCAATTCAAACCGCCATCAAATGAAAAAATTATGCTTGAAATATCAACTGTTGGTATCAGCTGGAAAATCGAAAATGACTCTATTATGTAGGTTGTTCTAAGAAATTTTGAGATATCATAGCATTGAATTTTTAAAACCTGTTTCTATTGGAGATAAAAATTTGAATTAGCTCTCATTTGGCTTTGGAATCACTCAAATCAAATTAAAAACAAAGAAGGTATGATTAAAACACTGCTGGTTAGTATGGTCGACCACTGCTCTTCCGCAGGTAACAAATACAATTTGTTTTATTTTTCCATGGATTTGTTCTATAGAATAACTACCTTTTAGTTTTTGCATATTCTTGGATTAGGGGAGTTCGATCACCTCTCTTTCTCCATGATTTAATGTTTTATTGCAGGTAGACACTCGTTTTTTGCAGGTCTTAGGAGAACAAAGAAGGTCACTTTATGGATAAGCGATTCTTAAAACAAATTTTAGTGAAACAAGGGAATTTCATCTAGTTCATTACCCAACGGATTTATAACAGAAGAAATGAATAATTGGTTTCCATTTGAAGATTCATGTTACTGCTGCCAAAACATTTTTCAAAAAATTCATTTTTTTTCAATTGATAGATTGATATTCCTTTAGGAAATAGCATCATAGCTGTTGTAACTTAATAAAGTGTTGTTTATTTTTTGATTTCTTTTATGTTTTTGTGTTTCAAGTGATGATCCCTTCAAATTTTAGTTTCCACTCCAATGACAATTGAACAATAAGGACCCCACCATAAAAGTTTCAATTGTAGAAGGTAATTTTTTTGTTGTTCTTCTTAAGGAACAATAGCTATTCCATCTAAGGAACAACACTTTTTGAGTGCATTTTTCTTGTTTTAGAACAATATTTTGAGGATTTTTGTGAATTCTTCATGACTCTTTTTAAGGCAAACATACAATTTATGCAAGGACACAAAAATTAGAGGTTACTGGAATCATCAAATGAAGAGAAATTGTAATTTTTAAGAATTTTTTTTTGTAGTGATAAGAAAAGGAAAGGACACAACCATCTATATCACTTTGTTGTCTTTATTTTCACTAAAATTAATATGATCGGTTATCTTTATCATGTTGGTTCTTCCCTAAATCTTCATAACTCTCTTCGATTTTTATTTATTGAATAAGAATAAGGACATACTTTCTCTATTGAGATGTTCAGACTTCTACCACCATCCCTACTCTTAAGGAGTGTTGAGCCATCCTCTATACATAAATAGGGAAGTGCTACATGAAAAAAAAAGAAAAAAATCTCTATATGATTACTAACAATTCTATGATATGACAGATGGAGGATAGGGGGCCTCATCAAGAGCCAGCTTACCATGATCATAAGAGAGCAGTGAAGTGGCATTCCCATTATGACCACCACACCAGGGATATGATCCAATGGAAAACTCAGAAAAATAAAAAGTCCTTGGAACAAGAGGTCTCATCACGAGCCGGCCTGCCCACCTTTCACTCCTTCCTGGTGAATGGCATTGTGATTCATCTGGTTCCCAAGCCAGCATAGTGGCCTCCATCATGACATCACACAACACTTCCCTAGGCATAAATAAAAGGATAATGGTTCCAAGGGTGAGAAAGCAACTTTGTCAAGGTTATAGACACTTGTGGGAAACAGAGCTCTGCTAATGGTATTGGAGTCATATTTTTCACAAATCAATAGTAATGATAAACCCTTTTCTTATATCTTTATATAATATCAAATGAGAGTATGCTCCTAAACCCTTTGTTTGGAACCTCTTATGCATGAAATTTATTTATAAATCGATCATAATGGTTTATGTGGATAATGACCACATAAGTACTTTTTTCACATCAGCTTTCCTTTTCCCTTATTTTTGAATCATTACATAAACATTTCCATATCTACTCACGATTTCAAAATATGCATTGATTTCAGTAATGCGATAATTTGTTGATCATATCATAAGTATGTATGTCTTTATGTGTTGTACAATTTCTATGCAGTACGTTGCTCTTCTATTTGTCGGTCGAGGGCGACCTATCATCTTTCAGGGGGGGCACGGATGCCTTTTAAATATGCCTGCATGTGGGTCAAATCCCAATATTCATACTGCATTTCTACATAAGTTTTTCTGATTAAACTTTTGGCATACATCTTATCTGTTGCTCTTCAAAATTAACACTATGGATTCAAGAACATTGCATGCAAAATCATGATTTGGTTATAGGAGAACAACAAGTATGGGGGGGGGGGGGAATTATATTCGCAGCACGACCACACTATTGCAACTAACAGCAAAGGCTTGCACAACTCACGAACGCGCACAATTCCTCAGACATGATGTGCTTGCATGGCTTCCACATTTTGCATCACTTTTAGTATCCACTCAGCCTACATCAACTTCAACAAATGCCAGTCCCTACATGTCATTCCACATTTTTTTTCAGAGGTAACACTTGAGGTAAAATAGCATAATTTTCTGATTTATTATGAATTTAGGAGAATTTCATGAAAAACCATTGAGCATTATTTATCATCATTCATTCCACATCTTTACCACGTCCCATTTTTCAGAGACATCTCATCTTTCAGTTTGGGAGAGTGTTGCTTTCCTTCATTTATTTCTTATGACCATGTCAGTAATATTCTTTATCATCCATTGATATTCTTATTCATTCTCAACACCTCCCTTATTCCATGTTGTTTTACACCAAGCATAGATTTCAACAGATTGTAGCAACCACCTCTCTTTGTTTTCTAGTATTGCATGAGGACATGCTAATTCTTCAGTTTGGGGGAGGAATTGCTACACATGATGGATGTTTTCTACTTTCTTTCTTGTTTAAAGCATACAATTTCATTTTTATACAGTCCAGAAATTGATTTGCATATATCTTTAAAACTATGAACTGAATTCTTGTGATTTCTGGATAACAAAGAGGTATCATTAAAATACACAAACCCAGATAATTTCGTGCTAAATTAGTTCATAAAATTTCAAAAATTATGCACTATCATCTACATCCATTTTGTTTATATCTCATGATCCGTGCATCAAAACGATCTGATTTTTGAGAAAATGGTTAATGAATTTTGATGTTACTTATATCACATTTTTCTGCAACTTCATATACATATAGTTGAACGTCAACTGTAAAAATTGTTACGCCTTCATCAAGATTGATAAAATTGAATGTTCATTATTTGAGGAAAAACTCATTTGTTCCATCCATTTCATGAGTTTGGATGAACAATTTTTTTTGCTTGGTTAACACATGGGTTTTTTTCTTTGGGTTGCATGAGGACATGCAATATATTCAATTTGGGGGTATGTTGGGCTTCTAATATGACATTATTATTATCAATTTTTAACACCTATTTCATCCATTTCTACTCTTCTTTATCATGTCATTTATTATAATTTATCATATAAATCCATTTTATAATTATTTATGCTCTTATAGATAAATATTAATTCTTCTTCTTTATTTTTAATAAATTGATGATTATTATGCATGATTTTATTAATGATGGTTTATTAATATATTTTGTAACATCACTCACCATTTTAGCTTCCAAGATATTTACCAGATTGCAGATTTGATCTCCAGATCATCATCAAATATTCCAACTCAGAAATTCGCTGGAATAAGAAGTGTCAGTTTTGCGTTGGACATTCTGGGAAAATGGAGAAGAATATGGAAAATTTGAAACATGGGTTTTGTCTAGAACGGACCGAATTAACTTTTCTAAAGAATGGTTTTTCAAAATTTGGCATGTATTAAGAGAAACGGAAGGTTCTCTGATGATGATTTTCCCAGGTTCGTTGTTATGGCCGTTTTCCAAATTCTTCTAGTTGCAATACCAAATTCGACTTGTTCCTGTTGAATGATGGATGGAAATATCTTTTCTTGCTGATCAATTGGTTGGGGACAATCCAATATTGTTATGAGGGATCGTATTTACTATTTAATTTCTCCTCTTTCTGATTATAAAATGAGAGCATGTATTATGTATGGGGAGATTTAGAATTCCTGTTGTAATTTTCAGAATTGTTCATCGACTCTTGTTAATTAAAACAGAGTACGATTTCTTGTAAAATCTGCTACATATGATCAATAAATAAGTTGTGTTGCTGCTCATTCGATTATTCTAAAGTAACTTAGCAGTGCTCACTGGCGGCTAAGGGTCCGGCCTCTGGTGGATTTCACTGTGTCTTTGTATTATATTTATGATTCTTGCAACGTGTGAGTGATTTGATTTAACATTTATTTTTTTTAATCGCATTGCTATTTCAATTTATTAGTTTACAGTCTGCAAAGAGTTTGGTTTTTCTTTTAAAGTTCTCGCATAGTTTACTTTCATTAGCAGCATTTAGTTCAAATTCTTTTTTCATTTAATTGCTTTAAAGCAGGATTATCAACTGTAAAGAATATTGGTTATTACTCCCACGTTATCAGATTGATTATCTTGTTCTTATTTAATTCCATTGATTTCTAAAGGAAAGATTTATCATTACTGCATCCTTGATTGATGTTTGCTGAGTGAATGATTGGATTTTAGAGCATTTAGTTTCATGTCATTGCAATTAGATTTTATTTTCAACATCTGTTTACTCTTGTATTTAGAACACTATACTACATATTGCAAAGCATTACTCTTAGATTGAATTGCAGCCTCAGACAGAGTACACTCTTGAAATAAAAAGTCGTTCCTGGATTGATAATTAAAGTAGGATAAATAGGCGTTAAAAAAGACACCTTTTATACCTCAACACCTTTGACTACTAAGAATGTTATCCAAAATATTAGTACTATCTTGATATCTTAATCTCTTATCCTTTTTGCTAGCTTACCTTCCAGAATACTCACCTTAACCTATTTTTCACCTCTAGTATTTTCCAATTGAGTTCTCAACTCAATGATCCCCTTCATAAGCCTATTTTCTTGTTCCTAAAATACTTGAAGAATCTCCTCATCGTTTTTTTTATTTTTGAAGATCAGATCTGAGAGAATTTTTTTATGCTTTAAGTCCTTCATAGTAATTGATTCTTTAATTAAGCTCCTCGGTTGTCGTATCCTCTTCATTAGCATTATTTCTTAATGATTCTACGTCATTCTACATTTTTTGGCATTGATCTTCCTTTTCCTTATACTCCTTCCTCATTCCTTCTTCAATTTTTCTTCTTTATTCTAATTGATTGTTTAATCTGATAATGTCTTATTTGTAGCTACAATCCCTTTCATCAAATAGTTTTAGTAACTTTTTATGATCTCTATTCTCATCTGTGAGCACTTTAATTTATGCTTCTAGGGCTATTATTTTTTAATATGATGCATCGTCACTTTTACCCAAGAAGAAAATATCAATTGATTAATTATCATCATCATTACATAAAATGGAAAATGTGAAATAATTTGTACAATGGTCATTACGTCTACAATTAAGACAATCATCAATACCTGGTTATTCTTCATCACTAGCTTCTTCCTTATTGATCACCATAAAGCAAGGTGTTCTTGTAGCTGAATGTTTGCTGACATCTATAATAGTAACTGAATTTGATATATCACTCTCACTACTATAATTTTCTTGAACTAACTTCTTTCTCTGAGTTGTCTTATTCTTATTTTTTTTCTTTTCCATTTTCCTTAATCCACTTCAAGCAAACAAGCTTCAATTGGAGTGACTTGCTCTGATACCAATTGTTGGGAAAAATACTGAGAGGAGGGGGGCGGGGGGAGTGAATCATTATTTAAACTCACTTTAACTATTAATTTCATATTGTGATTTATGTACATTATTGTTATTCATGGAACCCGCGTATGTACGCAACTGTGGTAAATGTAAATCACATAAATACAGATAACTAATTTATCATTTATTTCATCATAACTTCATTATTCCTTAATTAAACAACAACTATGAGCAATATCGAGCATATATAACATCAACACATAAGAAACATATCACTGCACATGAACACCAAGATTTTTAGGTGGAAAACCAATATTGGATAAAACCACCATTGTCGTCCTCTATGTCTTCTTCTTTTATTATTAATAAGACTTATTACAATATTATATTGATGCAGAATCTAACCAGTACACAGACACCCACCTGTAGAAGGTTGCAACCTTCTCTCATTCTACAACACCAACTATAAGGGATATCCAACCCCCTGATCTTGTTTACCGGCTCCTACCTGAAGGGAGCTCCTACCCCTTGAATGGATTTACCAGTTATTACTAGAAGGAAACTTTGACTCCCTCACTGAAGGCTCCAACCCTCATCACCTCTGTGGACCATGTTTCATAGTATTTCATACTAGATCCACCTGACTCAAAACATCAAATCTGTAGGACACCTTTCATTATATTTTCAGACTCGACCCACTTCCATCATTAAGCCCAACACCAAATAAAAATTCTGAAATCAAACACTTGAACCAAATGAATCATTGTATTATCAGAAAACCAATTGCTTAATCTCAATCGACCAATGCAACTAGATCAAATCAATTCATATCATATCAATGCACAACCACTCATAAGTATACCAGACCATATACTATTCATGACAGAAACCAAATTTTGTTTGCTACAAACCCTGATCAAACACATGCCAGAATGTATACGCTACTTCTATGAAGCACACCAACGTATGCACGAGATTCCTCTTAACAAGACCTATGTACAGATCCTAGTATAATGACAGATGAATTTGAATCATTGTAATACTGAAACAACTATTAAACCAAACACTGAATCAATCACAGATCACTAATCAAATTAAAGATCACTAAGCCAATTACAAATCACAACACAGTAGCATCTTTAATCAACATTCCATTCCATAACCAGCTCAACCCAACCAATACTATCAAAAATATATTATCATGATGGAGACATCATTGACAAGCAATAACAAAGATAAAAAAACTAATCAAATGTCATAAAATCTCTATACTGCAAAACCCTAGAAGATATATGTGACTTCCACACAACATATCAACGTATATACGTGACCACCATGCATAACACCCATGTACAAATTCTGGACATACTCAAGTCCTTTCGTAGAATATATACACGACTACCCTGAAGCAGATCCACTTATGAACATGGCTAACCTGCGACAAACTAGCATACAAATCTAAAATCATTGAATCATACTTTCACTTCATGACACAACATTTTTCAAACACGTCTTGACACACGTCACTACATATGGATCAATTCATCATTATAACTATAGATATACAAGCATAAATAGATCAAGCAAGTATTTTTATTAGTTTTCTCTACACTTTCAGATCTATCAGATCTGAGACTCTTCCATGGTTCTTGGTGCACACCTTTTTCAGATCAAACAATTCGTTACTTGCACACATAACTCTTTGATATCCATCTCCTTACATAGCTTTGGCCTTAGCCAATGCCTTAGGCCAACCCCTTAGTAATTTCATATGTATTCTTTCACGAGATCAAATAACCGTTGACGTGCCCATTACTATGGGCCAATACCATGGTAAATACCCATGGTATTTAAATTACCATGGTGCGGATTATGTACGTGATTTTCCTTCACAATATTTGCATATGTACGTGCCTCTTCATAAGACCTGTGTATAGTTTCTAAAAAATTGTCTTTATCATCCATCTATCACTGAACTGTCATTTCTCTGTCCATATCACCTGTATAATTTTTATTACTCAGCATAAACATCATGTTATCACAATTTTGACATCTTTATCAAGTGGGTTTCCATCAAGGACAACACATTAGCTATATTTCCAAAAAATGTAAAAGGACATCCATGATCTTCACAAAATAGAGAATTTACTCAAGGTGAGAGACAAGAGAATGGTTACAGTTGATCAAGAGGCTACAAGGTCCTCGTAACAAAATCAAGGATCTACGATATGGTCCATTCGAGATACTAAAAAAGGTGGTAGATAACACCTATAGAATTAATATACCCCCGTAAATGTGCATTTCTTCAGTGGTGAATGTAGAAAATATGAAATTCTATGCACTTTCCATGTTGGTTCAAGAAGAGGAATAGGTCCTACCTTCTATAGAGGATTTAACACCAAATACCGAGGCAAAGTTAATAGAGGATATAGTTTTTTAGAAAAGGTATAGAACTACAAGACACGAGCAGCATGATCTTTGGAAAATTAGGTTGAAAGGATAAATTACAAGCAAGGCTAAGTGTTACACTAGAAATAAGGCAGAGGAAATATTAACTCACCTCATTCAGTAAAATATTTTGTAGACTAAAAGCCTCCAAAAATGGGGAGGTATGATTCGAACTATATCATTATATTATTTTTCAACCATCTTGATACTTTCATAGTTTAAAAATTATAGGTATCAACTCATAGGACCATTTTTACCGATAGATCCTAGTTTTGTGAATTGGGGTTTAAAAGCTCCCGGAGGTAGTTTGAGGCATTCAATGAAGTTTTTTTGGGTACAAAAAACCTGGCCTAATTTTAGAACCCATAGATCTCCATTTTTAATGATTTATTTCTAGTTTTGATCGGTTGAAAACTCCTAAAATATCATTTATGGATGTTTTGTAGGTGTTTTCAACAAAGATGGTTATTGAATGGGAAGAAAGAGGCCATGAGGTAGAATATTGTGAATATCTCCAAGATCCGCATTGCATCAATGCCTTGAGAAACTTTGGCTTTCTCAATTTATTTCAAACCTCAAGACTCAGAGCTCAACTTGAGCTACTGGAACATCTCATTAGGCTATGGGATGTTGATCACCAAATTTTAATTTTTGGGGACCAAGAGCTTGAAATAGATATTTCAGACATTTATTTCATTATTGGATTGTCCAGGAGAGGAGAGAGAATCCTACTCTCTGGGCTCGCATTGGGGGTTAGAGCACGAGTATGCTCATTGGGGGACATTATCATGGTGCTAGAAATAATTCAAGTGGAAAGGTGGATATCAAAACTATCACCAATCTACCTTTGAGGATGATTTTGCACACTATGGCCCGTGTAGTTGGGGCTTAGGCTTTTCATCAAGGAAAAAAGTCTCGATTTCAGTATGATTTAGATTGTCTTGCTCCCACTATGTTCAACTGGTGTGAGGGATTGTTGGCTAACATGAAAAGCCAACTTACAAAGTGAAAAACAGGGTGACTGAAAAAATTGGGTATGAGTCCATATTGGTCACTTTCTTCTTGGAGCGAGTGCCATTGTTTCAGTACTAGCGGCTTGAGCTATATGACCTGGCCCCAAGAGATATGAGGTTGCTCAAATGGTGTGAGATCATGCCTTGCCATGGAAGTGGCCAGCAAATGCATTTCCTGACAATGTTTTTTAGTTGGTTACACTATCAATTAATCATATTAGATGAATACACATATGCTAGTACGAATTTCTAAGGAGATCCAAATATTCCCCTTCCGCCAGATGCACAATGGTCTAATGTAGAAAAAAACTTGTTTTTGGAATTTTTTACTTTTTAATGTTTTTGTTTTATGTGTTCCCAGTTTTAAACTTATGATTATTTTATAGATGTTGGACCAGAGAGACTAGCGGGTATGTTCCTGATTGCGATGAGGGTAGCGCACTAGATCGAGGATTCTTCTTATGAGGAGGGAGAAAACCCAATCGTAGAGATTGAGTGCAACCTGGAGGTAGAGATTGAACACATAAATACATGCACAAAATCTCAAGGTTTCTTACTAAATAATGACCATTTAACTGTAACACAATGAGTTGTGAGTCTAACTTGACAACCAAATCTCTGATACCGAGAGAAATTGCATCCAATAATAGTTTGATGACCGCACTATATTCAGAAATATTATTAGTTATTTGACCCAGAAAAATACCTTGTAGATTAACAAACTCACCATCAGGGGAAAAAAGTGCCCATGTTGTGGAAGATAAGTTTTGTGCGCTACGGAAAGCACCATTAGTAAAACTGACATAATGGTTCGATGACATCTGCAAATCAAGTGGAATGCAAGGTAAGAAGAAGAAAAATGTTTGCAAAGTAAACAATCACACCAAAAAATATTAAAGCACACTAATGTACAAGGTATTGTTCTTGCGATAAAACATAATAATTCTTGAGATAGAGCCCATTTTGGGGCTTGGCCAACTGATTACCCTCATAATCGACTATCTCATAGGGGCCTTTTTCTAACACATGTTAAACAATTTAAGGCCCATGCCACATTGGCTCGTGCTTTTCGACCCCTAATTTTTCATGGGCTTGATCATAAAGTAGGACCAAGTTTCCTTCAAATAAAATGCGAGGATTGAAAAAAATATCATATTGAACTTTAACTCATTTCTTTTGAGCTTCAATGACTAAACCAACGTTTCATCGAGACACTCGAGATAAAGAACACATTCCTCTTCTCACGAAGTACTCTGAAGCAGTTCATTAACTAGCTTCAAAAAAGGGATTTCACATTCAATTGGAAGTGTAGCTTACAAACTATACACCAATTGAAATGGTGTGAATCCAGTAGCAATCTTAGCAGAAGTTTCGTAAACCCACAAAGCCGAGAATAGAATGAGGTGTGAATCTCCTTTATGTTTCATAATGGTTTGTTGAAGCATCATTACCAAAACTTTGTTGATGGCTTAGACTTTCCCATTGATCTGTGGATGATATGGATTGGAGCTATCATGGCGTAGCCTCAGCTGAGAAGCAAGATTTTTCATCATATGATTGCGAAATTAAGAGCCATGTTCAGTAAAAATGGCTTTCAGGACACTGAACCGAGCTATGAAATGATTAAAAAGAATTGTGCTGCAGTTAGACCTTCATATCATATGTAGGTATCGCATCGGCCCATTCTGTAAAATAATCAACAACAATGATAATATAACCATGCCCCCTAGCCAAGCTAGGGTTACATTTCATGAAATCTATGCCTCATTTTTAAAATGGCCTGGCAGTCACAATTGGGTGCAAGGGAGCGGGTGAGGCATGTTCTTTTTAAGAATATATTTTGCAATCATGGCATTTTTGGATGGCATAATGAAATATTTGAAAATATATGGCCAAAAATATCCTCCTCGAAGGATTTTCCGAGCCATAACATAACCAAACATATGACTACCACAAGCCCCAGAGTAGCAATCATTAAGTAATTTTTGTGCTTCCTCAAGAGTTAATCATCGATGAAGGACAAAATCGACACCGTTATGATACAAAGTATCTCCAATGATGTGATATGGTTCAGATTGGTAATGAATCCATTGTCTCTCAGAGTGTGACAACTCTGGTCGAAATGTTTGGGTCTGTAGATAAACAATGATGTATCCATACCATGGATTGAGATTACTGATGAGAAAGAGCGATTCATCGGGAATCCACTCATCAAAAGGGGTAGGATCAAGTGCATTTTGAAGATTGCATATCAATTCAGCAAAGACAAGTGATTTATTAGACTTATTTGTAGCAAACTCTAAGTCAAACTCCTGTAGAATGACAATCCATTTGGAATATTTTTCCTTGAGTAACTAACAAGTAATAATGTAATTCATGGGGTTACATTCGGAAATCACAATAGTCTTACGCAAGAGAATATAATGGCAGAAGCATTGAATATCATGAAAAAAAACTAAGGTGATTATTTCTATGTGAGCATAGTGAGTCTCAGTGTTGAAGAGATTTCGGCTCAAGTAGTAAAAAACATGTTCATGACCATCATCATAATCTTGAACCAACACCATACCAATAATTATTATTTTGGTGGAAAGATAGAGGAAATAATAGCGATGATAATCGAGAGGATACAGTAAAGGAGCACTGAAAAGGTTTTTCTTCAAAGAATCGAAATAATTTTGAGCAATCTCATCCCAAATGGGGACTCCATTTTTCAATAAACGAGTAAATCCTTTAGCAAGCTCCACATAATTCAGGACGAATTGATGGAGAAAATTGGCTTCTCCCTACAAAATTTGTAGCTGAAGTAAGGAGGAGGGAGGAGGCAGATTGATAATTGCCTCGAATTTGAGAGGATCAATCACATATGCCATATTTAGAAACCACGTAACCCAAGAGACGACCCAATTCTATGAAAAAGACACATTTATGAGGATTCAACCATATGTCATAGTGTCGGCAATGAATAAAGATCGCTCTAAGATGTTTGGGGTGATCTTGACATTTCTAGGAATGAACTCGAAGGTCATCAATATATGGTTAAAATATGTGCTTAATATCATGAAAAACATAGGACATAGCCCTTTGGAAGGTAGCCCAAACATTTTTCAAACCAAAAGGGAGATTTTTATAGGAAAATGTTCCCCAAGGATAGATAAAGGTAGTCTTTTTTTGATCAGCAGGAAGAATATTGATCTGGTTGTAGACATAAAAACTGTCCATAAAAGAGAACATCTCACTCCTAGCACATTCATCAATAATTTGATCTATAAAAGGAGTGGGGTAGTTGTCTTTAGGATAGGCCCGATTTATATCACAATAATCAACACAAACTCGAATGGTCCCTTGCTTTTTGGTAACAAAAAAAATTTTAGAGACCCAATCTGTCAATGGTATAGGATAGATGAAACCAACCTTGAGAATTTTTGCAGCCTCTCCCTGAATGGCAGCAGTTTTTCTTGGGTGCACAGATTGAAGTCGTTGACGAACAATCTTTGAGTCCAAATATGTAGGAATTTCATGCACCAAAATAGTAGGGTCTATGCCAGGAATTTCTTCATAATACCATGCAAAGACATCGAAGAATTATTTAAAAAGAGTGGTGTATATCCTTACCTCATCTGGAAAACAAGATGCATTGATATGGACATTCTCTACAACCCCTGGTTTAACAGAGATGTCGAACGGGATGGTGGAAGAAATGTCACCCATGTTTCCTTCAAACAAAACTTCATGAACTAGAATGGGATGCAGAATTGGCCCATCCAATTCAGATGAAACAAAAGTTTCTAGACAAGTAGAGATTTCACCTAGGCTTGGGAGAAATGAGGAACGATGATAACCATCATCCCAAGGAATTTTTTCGAGAGACATAACTTCCACGATACTCTTGTCAGTGCGAAATATCTCATTCAATGAATCATCTGAATCCAAAGAACCAAACCAAGGAGACTGTGAATCTGTGTCTAGAGATGAAACTAGGTTATCATTGGCTTCTGAATCAGCCCCAGAAGCTATGAGAATGTTTTGATACATTTTTTCTACAAGTTTGAGGGGCATAGCGTCACCAAAACTTTCAAGTTTTTCGGGACTAGGAACAATTGATGGATCTTGAATAGATGATGTCATGTTTACAGAGGTGACATTAGAAGGCGGGAGTAGAAAAACTACCACCAGGGACGAGTCTTTGAAAATACTCGGGAAAATTCTCTCATATAGAGTAGAGGTATTCCAATTGTATGGGATATTTCCAATTGAAGAATATGGGGAAAATAAAGCAAGTTAATCGACAGTGATTATATTCCACTGATGAGGAAAGAGGAGAATTCGGAAAAGGTTAGAGACCACACAAATAATCGCATGGGTCCAACTACATCTACGCAAAAGGTTGTAATTGAGGTTGGTATCTACCACCTCCGCTTCTAGGTTCACTATTTTACCCTCCAACTGAATTGGAAATGATTTGATAATACCATATGGCCGAGGGCCTCTACCGTCGAAAGCTTCCAGAGTGTTAGGGGAGTAAATTAAGTTAGGAGAGTCAACGGCTTTCCAACATGCAACAAACATGATATAGTTGGAAGCACCTTCATCGACATTAATCTGATGAATGGTTTTACCCATCACAACGAATTGGATAAGGAAATCTACTTGTGATGGGAGCCGAGGAACATGATTCTCGATATCGAAAGTATTAAGATTTGAATCAATGGGATAAATCTCTTCAATAAAAGATAATAATGCCTTCTGTTGTGATGGGCGTGACTGAAGGACTTCCAAGGTTGACATATTCAACGACACTTGAGCTATATCCTCTATGATGTTATAGTGTTGGGAAGATCGTACGTTCAGATTGTAAGATGATTTCTGAAGAACACCCTTAGGAGGTGGTTAGAAAATGGAATCACTATTAGGCCTCTCAATATGGAGAGGACTAGAACTAGGAGGAGTGGAAGAGGAAGGAATATCTAAAACATCATTTTCCATAGGAGCTTTCGAAGGATTTGGGTACTATTTTGATCGAGTGGCAACAGAAACATGTTCTTAACCATCCATAAAGAATTGAGAGCTTGTGAATGTAGAAGATTGGGTTTGATATATCATTTGTGTTTGCTGATAAGTAAATGTTTCTTTCAAGACAATCGAGGTCCCGGTTACACCCTTAAGAAGATGAGAGACTTCAGAATGCCGAGGAAAATCCTTGGTGAAATGATCCTCATAACATATCCAGAAAGGATTCTTGGGCTTACTTTTGGAAGCATTGTCAACATATGAATTAACAGAATGCTCTTTGGAGGTGTCGGATTTTGCTTTACCGTTCCCCTTATTTTTACCTTAGGAGGAATTGTCTGCTACAGTAGATTGAACAACATTAACCTCAGAGGTTTTACCGAGATTATTCGAATTGTTCGAAGGAGTGGAGGGAGAAGTGGCATAATTAGACTTGGAATTCGAAGAAGTATTCGGCGTATTGTTATCAGTATGGGCCACTATCCCAATGACGTCATCAATAGGAGGCATAAAAGGAGATTTGAATGATGTTGAATGATGTTGGATCAGTTGATGGTCGCGGTGCATCAGGTAAAATCTCATATAAAGTTCCAAACTGGGAATAGACCAAATCTAGATATTGAGCATGGGCGATGACTTCCTCTTCCATCACACAACCACCCATAGCAATATATTTGGTGATTTTAGGAAAAAAATATTTTTTGAACCACTCAGTCAACAATTGATCAAGGATTTTGAATTTAAAAAGGAAGTGTCTTAACCTCCATTCATGAATATGGTACGAGATATAAGTAGTAGTTGTCTTCTTCAAAGATGTCAAAATATGGGTTCTGGTCTCATACTAGACAGGAAATTGGAAATGGGTGAGGAAGGCCATGGCCAAGGTATTGAAATCATAGAAGTTACCACGAGGAAGTTCAATGTACCATTTGGCAGTATCACTTGTCAAAGTGCGCTTGAAAAGACGTAGATTAATTGAATCATCAACCCAAGAGTTGGAAGAGCACCATAAATGGCAAGTCATGACATGGGATTGGGGTGTTCCCTAGATTTTCCTTTGAACTTTGGAAAATATTTGGGAATTTTAGTTGGAACTAGAGGCCAATGTAACATCTATTGGATGGGATCATTTGTCAATTTAGACACATATGGAAGTTCCAACGTAGCTAGGAATGACAACAGAGGATGATGAGCGTAAAATGGTCATTGGAATTTATCCATCTATGGGTTCCAACCTTGCTGGTATGGGTTCTACCCCCATTGGGTCTGATTCTGACTATACTTCCCAAATTGTACCCACTATTGTTGATAAGGTATATATGGTTTATAGGGTCCTTATCATGGCTGGGGTTGCTGATAGGTACCTTGTTGCAGCGGTTTATGAACATATGGTCTTTTTTCGGGCTATTGATATGGCCCCCGCTGAATATAAGAACCCTGTTGGGGTTATTGATACAACCCCTGCTAGATATAGGCTCCTTGCTGGGGTTGTTGGAACTGACCTTGAGGTAGTTGTTGGTATTGGAAACCAAGTGGATTGGGGTAAGTTCCAGTTTGAACCAGAAGGTTCAGACGAGCTTGGATTTGAGGACCAAACTGAGGATTTTTTGCAACAACACCCAATGGATTTTGGGGTTGTTGGACATATGGCCGTGAAACATTTGGTCGTTGAACATATTAATATTGTAAGTTTGGTTGTTGAACATACTGATATTATACGTTTGGTTGCTGCACATGGGGTTGTTGAACCTGAGGGTACTGAATGTGGGGCTACTGATAAAAAAATTGAGCCGAAGTAGGTTGACCACTTGGTAGAGAGGTCCCTATGAAAATACTTGTTGGTAGTGAAAGAAAATTTCCACTAAGGCTAGCGATAGGTTTTCACACCCCTAATACAGTTCTAAAGTTTAGATTTCCCCCACCCAAAGAGGGAGTTACGCATAAAGGATGTGATTTCCCTCCAAGCATGAACGAAACCGTAAGTTGTCCACTCAAAGGTGGAACCGTAATGATCATGGATAATGGAAAGGAAGCTGATGATCCTAGTGAAACAACCATTTTACCTACAAAAACCACAGGTTGTGAAATGAAAACCGCATTTGAGACAAATTGGCCAGAAGATGGGGATATGCCCATTGACCAAACGAGATGGTGAAATAAGGACATAGCCCCAGAAGCTCCTAAAACAATATTTCCAAGAGAAGTATACTTGGGTGGAAGCATAGATGCGACTTGACTAGAGGGAATAGCAAGGTTGTCAATGATGGAAATATGATGCTAGAAGATGATGAATTACCATGCTTAAGATGATCATTTGGACAATGGAGGACCATTTGATGACATGGACAATGTTTGCATGACATGAAGGACTTGGAGATCACTTGATGGCATATGATAACATTTGATAATATGGATAATGGATGAAAGACTACTTTGATGGAAAATTAATGGCACATTAATGGATGTTACACTTTGACATATGGATGACATATCAATACTCTATTACATGACATGAATTGGATGCTACACACTATCATGAATAAATTGGAGTCGTAATAATGAAGGAGCCCTAATGAACTTGTTGTCCTAATCACCCTCTGCACAAAAATTCACGAACAGTCATAAAGAAAAAATATTTTGGACACCTTGGAGGAATATTTACACAATAAGTTGTATACCATCTTAAAGAGGATTTTTCCCTCTTTCTAATGAGCCCTTACACATCCTGAAACTCCAAGAGGTTGATGAGATAATGATTTTTTAAAGTACAAAAAAATACATATTTTATCTAACCGACCTAATTCAACATGCATATGTCGGCTCTCATCTCCAACAGTCACGTCCTCTCTTTAAAGGATGAGATCACTATAATATAAGTCGAAACCTTCATTTTTTCATCACAAATTTAGTGAAGATTATCACACAAAAATACAACAGTTCACAACTCGTGAACTGAGGACACCAAGAAAGGTTTTTGAAGATTTAACTGTTGGGGTATATCTATCCTAGGGTTCAAAACTTTGTAAAGAAAATCATACCTAATGTGCCTCGGCATTTTATTGGTTGATTATTCTTCGGAGTGCAGGACAAAACCTCAAACTAGTGAGACAGGGTGGCTCAGATCATTTGCTGAAGGGACAAAAGCTTAAAACAGTTCGAACTTGTTTTTGTGGTGGTATATCTGTGACATAACACCTTTGGAGCTTAGATATTTGTGACAGACCTTTCACCTGTGTTAATTCAAATCTCGGTGTTTGGACAGTGATAAAACTAAAACTAGTGACTTGTGTTATACCTCGCCATAGAATTTTAGAATAGTCACTTGAAGTGTCACCTATAGTAAAGCTCGGATTGCAGAATTGGAAGATTTCAAATATGAGATAGGAGGCTTGTTCTGAGGCTTGAAACAAAGGTATTGACCTTGGATTACAGCAGACCTATGGAAGAGTTATAACATAGTTCGATTATGTGTCTCTTCTAGCTCATTTTGGAGATAGCCCAGATTAGTATGTGACAACATTTTGTGAAATTATCTTGTGAAAGAACTAGAACAGTGAAACTGAAGTATAAATCAGTGTTTCTTCTGAGCTTGCTAGTGGAGGCATGAACAATCAAATTTAAATCTTGAACTAATGATAGTTGGAGGCATGTACAAGAAGATCTTGGACAATAGAGCGTTTGGTGGTTTGACAGTGAAGTATTAAACAATGAAGAATTATGATGTTCAAGTAAGTACTATCCACATTCTTTATTAGAAGAAGATAAAATAGGATTGGTGTCCTTGGAGTAGGAGCTCCTAAACACAAGGTTGGTGCCTTGAGAATATAGGGCAAATCCCTAGAGGTCGGAGCCTCATCAAAGTCCAAGTTGGTGCTTGGAAACAGGTTGGTGCTTGTTTCATTAAAGGGTTGGTGCCCTCACTCATCTATTGTATACAATTATTTGAAAAAGGATTGAATTTCTTATTAATACTTAATATTACTATTATACACCTATCTGTCTTTAATTGTGAATAATCTAACTGGCAATAATTAAAATTTAAAAAGAAATACTGATTCACCCCCCTCTTAGTATTTCCAACAATTGGTATTAGAGCCAGCTTCTTCATTATCAGCCTAACATCTAGAAGAAGGATTCTTAGGCACAATGAAGAACATAGAAGAAATAGGGAATATGCCTATCTTTGATGGAACAAATTTTAGTTTTTGGAAAAAGAGGATGTCCTACTATCTAATGTCTCTTGGCTCTGAAGTATGGCACTCTGTTTTGGATGGGTACAAAGCTCCCTCCGCTCTTCCAACTGATCTAGACGAAAGAAAAGCCTACATTGCTAATGCCAAAGCTTTATATTCCATCACTAGTGGAATTACCGATTCCAAATTTACGAAAGTCATGAATTGTGACTCCGCCAAAGAAGTATGGGATAAGTTGGTTTCCATATATGATGGGGACCCCAAAGTTAAGAAGGAAAAGCTTCAAACCTATAGAAGACAATTTGAGAGTCTAGAAATGGATGATGAAGAATATATTGCATCATACTTCCTCCGAGTAGCTGAAGTGGTTAACTCTCCTAAAGGACTAGGAGAAAATATTGAAGAAAGCATTATTGTTCAAAAAATCCTGAGATCGCTTCCTGACAGATTTGACTCCAAATTAAGTGCCATAGAAGAAAAGAAGGACCTAGATACTCTCAAGATGGATGAACTTCATGGAATTCTCATTGCCTATGAGATGAGGAAAGGGAGTCCAAATTTCAAAGAAGCAGCTTTCAAAGCCTCAATATCAACAAAAGAAGGAAAATGATGGAATTCCAACAATGATGAATCTGATACTGAAAACGAATTAGCTCAATTTGTACGAATACTAAAAAGGGGTTCTAAGCTTAAAGGTAAGTACCCTCTTATTTGTTTCAATTGTGGAAGAATAGGTCATTACGCTGCAAAATGCCTCATAAACATGATAGTGATGATGAAAAGGACTCTAAAAGGATGATGTTCAAAAAGAAAGGGTTTAATAATAAGAACTTGTTCTCCACACAAGATGAGTCTGATGCATATGAATTTGTAGTCATAAAAAATAAATTAGCTAGAAATATGTGTCATCACAAAGAAAGTGATGATGAATCAAATGAATAAAGTAACTATGTTGGAAGCAAAGAGACGTTATTCATGGCATTTAAAAATGATGATGACTCAGAACTGGAAGATGAAATAAACATGGATATATTTCTAATGAGTGCCATTGAAGAAAATGAGATTCTACAAAAGAAGATAATTTCTGTCAAAATAGAAAGAGAGGAAGAAAAAAGAAGGGAAGACTTCTTGAACAATGAGCTAAAAGAGAAGGATGATATCTGTGAAAAACATGAAGTTGAAATAATATCTATAAGAAAGGAATTAGAGCAAGTCAAAAGGAGTTGGCAATTCTCTCTAGCTCTTGATAACATTCTTAATACTCAAAAACCTCAACATGACAAGTCTGGAATTGGTTTCAAAGGAGAATCATCAAGTACAAAGAATAATGGTAGAAGTTATGCTGACATACTCTCTTACCATCCAAAAGAAGAAAAGTCATCTCGTCAGGAACAAAGTCCCATCTCAAAACCAAGAATTAAAGAAAGAGAAACTCCAAGGAAGAATGTTGGTTCAAGCTATGGATACTACAACATGTATCAAACTATTTTTCTTGGGCATTGTTACAATTGTAAAAACTTTGGGCATGAAACTAAACATTGCAAGGCTCATAAGAATGAAGCACCAAGATTGAATGATCAAACAAACCAACTACGTGGTCCTAAAGAGCAAGGAAAAATCAAAACTTACAATTCCTTTGATCCTTTGGCTAAGTTTGATCCATCTTGCTCATTATGTGATAATTATGAGCATAATGAAAAAAAATTCCCTCTCAAAAGGGAAAAAGCAAAAAGCATAAATCTCAAAACTGATAAATGTGGCCTAGCTCTATGTGCTCATAATGAATAAAATCATTGGTTCATGGATAGTGGATGCTCAAGACATATGACAGGTGACCAAAAGAATTTTATCTCATTGAACAAGAAAAATGGAAATGTATCCTTTGGAAGTGGATCCGCTAAAATAATTGGAAAAGGAATTGTTACCCTTGTCAATGGACAAGGAAAGGCTCAAAATACCTTGCTGGTAAAAAGGCTCAAAAACAATCAATTAATTGTTAGTCAGATTTGTGACCAAGGACATAATGTTGTCTTTAGTACAAAAAATTGTGAAATAAGAGACTCGTCCTCAGGAGAACTTGTGGCGAAAGGAGTAAGAACGCCAGAAAATGTCTACATTCTCAGTAAAATCCAAGAAGATAAATGTTACTTAAGTCAAACAGATGAAATTTGGTTATGGCACAAGCGATTGGGGCATACAAGTTTTGATAACCTAGTCAACATCAGAAAAATTAATGCAGTAAGTGACATTCCAAAAATGTGCAAGCCAAATCAAGTTTTATGTGGCCCATGCCAACATGGAAAGAAAACTAGAACTAGCCACAAAACTAAGGAGTTCTCAACATCAAAGCCTCTGGAAATTATTCATGCAGATTTGTGTGGGCCAACTAGAACTCTAGCTCTTCAAGGTGAAAGGTACTTTGCTCTATTTGTTGATGACTATACTAGAATGATGTGGATATATTTCATAAAACATAAATCCGAAGCATTTGAATGTTTTAAGAGTCTTAAGGCTCTCATTGAGAATGAGAAATATTCTAAGATTAAATGTCTTAGAACGGATAGAGGAGGAGAATTCACCTCAAAATAATTTGATGAATTCTGTAAAGAGCATGGAATCAAAAGAGAACTCTCTACTTCTAGGACACCCCAGCAAAATGGAGTAGTTGAAAGAAGGAACCAAACCATTCAAGAAATGGAAAGGAAAATTCTACTAGCCGCTAATTTGCAAACAAAATTTTGGAGAGAAGAAGTTGGGACCGTAGTTTATACCTTAAATCCAACTCAACTAAGACCAAATAATGAAAATAATCCTTATGAATTATGGAAAGGAAGACCTGATTTAGTAAAATATTTTAGGGTTTTTGGAAGCAAAGGCTTCATAAAAATAAATGATGACACACCAGGAAAATTTGATTCTAGAGTTGACAAAGGAATATTTCTTGGATACTCCACTAGGAGAAAAGATTACAAATGTTACAACAATCGTCTACGAAGAATAGTGGAAAGTATTGATGTAAAGACTGATGAAGGTCTTCTAGAAAAGGGAATTGAAGATCATGAAGTTGAGCCTTTCTTTGAACAAAGTGAAGAAGAAGAACCTAAAAAAGAAGAGGAGAATTGATAACCTCAAAGTGAACCTTCAAAAACTCCCTCTAAGATCAAGTTTATTCAAAGACATCATCCAGAAGAACAAGTCATCGGAAATATAGATGAAGGAATTCAAACTCGAATAAGGATGATAAACACCCCAAGAAAAGATGATGTTGCTCTATTATCTTTAATAGAACCTGAAAATTTTTCTCAAGTAAGCAAAGATCCTTATTGGATAAAGGCCATGGAATAATAAATGTCTCAAATAAAAAAAAATGAGACTTGGGAACTGGTACCTCGCCCAAAAGATAAAAATATAGTTGGAACAAAATGGGTATTAAAAAACAAGATGAATGAAGATGGACAAATCATCAAAAATAAAGCCAGACTTGTCTGCAAAGGATACTCGCAAATCGAAGGAATTGACTTCGAAGAAACCTTTTCACCAGTACCTCGAATGGAATCCATAAGAATGTTTTTATCATTTACTTGCTCAAAAGGATTCAAGGTTTATCAAATGGATGTAAAATCAACATTCCTGAATGGAGATCTCAAGGAAAAAGTTTACATGGAGCAACCAGAAGGATTTGATCTTGCTGAAGGAAAAGACTTTGTATGCAAACTAAAAAAGGCCTTGTATGGATTAAAACAAGCCCCTAGAGCATGGTATGAAAAGTTGGATCACTATCTGCAACAAGAAGATTTCAAAAAGGGAGTGGCAGGTAGCAATCTCTACATGAATATGGACAAGGAAAAACTTCTGATCACTCTTGTTTACGTTGATGATCTAATATTTGCTAGAAATGATGAATAAATGAGCCATGAATTTGCTCTAAATATGTCCAAAAAATTTGAGATGTCAATGATTGGTGGGTTTTCTTACTGTCTTGGGCTACAAATATCTCAAACCTCTGCAGGCATGTTTATATCTCAAGCAAAATATCTTAAAGACATGCTTAAAAGATATGGGATGTAATATTGTGCACCTATGAGCACACCAATGACCACAGATTGTAAATTAAGAAAATATGATGATACAACTCTCATAGATGCAACTCTTTACAGGTCAATAATTGGAGCTCTCCTATACTTAACTGCTACAAGACCAGATATTATGCAAGCAGTTGGAATGGTAGCAATATTTTAGTCAAGTCCTAAAAAATCCCATCTAGCAACTGTGAAGAGAATTCTCAGATATCTAAAAGGACGACTGATTTCAGTCTTTGGTATCCTAAGAGTTCAACTCTTATTATGACAGCTTACTCTGATGCTGATTGGGCCATAAACGTGGATGATTGAAAAAGTACCAGTGGAAATGTATTCTTTATGGGATATTGTCTTGTATCTTGGCTCAACAAAAATCAATCATCTATATCCCTTTCTATAACTGAAGTCGAATATATAGTTGTTTTTTTATTGTTGTACACAAATTCTATGGATGAAGGAAGCCTTGAAGGATGTCAACATAGAAACTAAGCAACCAATTACTATTTTTTATGACAATACTAGCACCATCAGTCTTTCAAAGAATCCTATGATGCACTCAAGAACCAAACATATTCCAATAAAATACCACTTTCTCTGTTAAAAAGTTGCTGAACACAATATCAGGTTGGAATACGTCAATACAAAAGAACAAATTGCGGATATCTTTACAAAACCCCTTCCACGAGAAGAATTTCAGTATCTTCACCAAAATATGGGGGTCATTGCTCTTGCATCACATTAAATCAAGAAGCATGTTAGGGGTACAGTATGTTAGGGGGAGCAGCATGACAGGGGAGCACATCAACATCCCATTGCCATTGATGTCAAAGGGGGAGAAGAAAAATAATATTTCCATCCAATGACAAAGGGGGAGATTGTTAAGCAAGGTTGTCAATGATGGAAATAAGATGCTATAATATGATGAATGACCATTCTTAAGATGATCATTTGGACAATGGAGGACCATTTGATGACATGGACAATTTTTGCATGACATGACGGACTTGGAGATCACTTGATGGCATACGATGACATTTGATAATATGGATAATGGATGAAAGACTACTTTGATGGAAAATTAATGGAAAATTAATGGATGTTGCAATTTTACATATGGATGATATATCACTACTCTATTACATGACATGACTTGGATGCTACACACTATGATGAAGAACTTGGAGTCGTAATAATGAAGGAGCCCTAATGAACTTGCTGTCTTAATCACCCTCTGTGCAAAAATGCAGGAACAGTCACAAAGAAAAAATATTTTGGACACCTTGGAAGAATATTTACACAATAATTTGTATACCATCTTAAAGATTATTTTTTCCTCTTTCTAATGAGCCCTTACACGTCCTGAAACTCCCAGCGGTTGATGAGATAATGAATTTTTAAAGTACAGAAAAATATTTTTTTTATCTAGCTGGCCTAAATCAACATACATATGTCAGCTCTCATCTCCAACTGTCACATCCTCTCTTTAAAGGTCGAGATCACTATAAATATAAGTCGAAACCTTCATTTTTTCATCACAAATTCGGTGACGATTATCACACAGAAATACAATAGTTCATAACTCGTTAACTGAGGACACCAAGAAAGGCTTTTGAAGTTTTAACTGTTGGGGTATATCTATCCTAGGATTCAAAACTTTGTAAATAAAATCATACCTATTGTGCCTCGGCCTTTTATTGGCTGATTATTCTTCAGAGTGTAGGACAGAACCTTAGACTAGTAAGATAGGGTGGCTCAGATCATTTACTGAAGGGAAATAAGCTTAAAACAATTCAAACTTGTTTCTGTGGTGGTATATCTATGACATAACACCTTTGGAGCTTGGATATTTATGGCAGACCTTTCACCTGTGTTAATTCAAAGCTAGGTGCTTGGACAGTGATAAAACTCGGACTAGTGACCTGTGTTATACCTCACCATAAAATTTTAGAATAATCACCTGAAGTTTCACCTATAGTAAAGCTCAGATTGAAAAATTGGAAGATTTCATATTTGTGATAGGAGGCTTGTTCTGAGGCTTGAAACAGAGCTATTGACCTTAGATTATAACATATTTTTGGAAGAGTTATAACACAGTTCGATTCAGTGTCACTTCTAACTCATTTTGGAGATAGCCCAGATTAGTGTGTGACAACATTCTGTGAAATTATCCTATGAAAGAACTAGAATAGTGAACCTAAAGTATAAATCAATGTTTCTTCTGAGCTCGCTAGTGGAGGCATGAACAATCAACTTTAAATATTGAACTGATGATAGTTGGAGGCCTGTACAAGAATATCTTGGACAATGGAGCATTTGGTGGTTTGACAGTGAAGTATTAAACAGTGAATAATTATGATGTTCAAGTAAGTACTGTTACACAGTAATTTGTCACCGTCCCTACCATTCCCCGTCCCACACAATGGAGGACCCATTTTGTGACCTGTGAACATTGTCATGCCTTGAAAACATCATCAATGCATTCCTCTAAGCATGAGCCTCATTTTCCCTTGAGACATCTCCTTGAAAAAATCATGAAAAACATCCCTTTTGGCATTGGCGCGGGTAGTCAGTTCAGTACTCGCGCCAATGGGGAAAATCCTGCAAAGAGGTCGCGCCAACTGGCGCTCTGTCATAGAGCCGTAGTCGCGCCACCCAATTTAGGGACTGTTTTTTAAATAAAGATGGCGGAAGTTGAGTTCCAACAAACTCACAAACCATTTCCTATCTTGAGTTGGGAGGTTTGGCTGCGGGAGTTCTATGGAGGGGAAGTGGTTTTGCCACCTCCCATGGAACCTTCCTTGTTGATAGGGCCAATCCCATAATAATAGGGATCCCAACTCCCTCCTTCCCCATCTATAAAAGCCTGCTCAAATCCATGGCAAGCTAGTCTTGAAGTGCTTAAGCTCCGAATCTCCATATTCCCAAGAGCCTTTGTGTTGTAAAGAACCCTCTCTTTCCCTTAAGGCTGACTCAAGTAAGGAGACCATTGTCACGAGACTCTGGAGAGGTTTTCCCTTTCCTTGGCGAGCTTTGCGAGACGTGGACGACTGGAGACCCGTCCGAAAGAGACCGCGACGTCAGAACTTGGTTGTAATCTCTCTTCGCTGGTTATTTAATAGATGATTATGATTATGGTTCCACTCTGTTTTCCATCATGTTAATGTGAGTAACGTCCTTTCTGACTGATGTTTAGTTACGTATGCTGGTTTATATGCTTGTATCTGTTCATTTCTTCCATGTGCAGGTGTTTATCCGTGGAGATCGTGGAGGGATTGTGATCTGCCAAGGCTGAGGAATGGGGACGCTTCTTCTTCAGATCCTAGCGTTGGAATCCAGGTAGGCCCTTATCTCCAGCCTTTTCATTCGTAACTAGGAACTTGCGTCATAACATTGTTTGATTGTTGCTAGACCCCTGCTGGGCTAGTAGGGATCGCCTCTGTCCGCAGAGGGGATTTACCTCCTCAACAAATTGGCGACCATACTGGGGATCCAGCTTGTTGTTTGATTTTTAAACTATAGACGGAGCCTGAAGTACAGCCAGATAGCCTTCGAAACGCTTTTTCCCTGCATTAGCGGAGTAGATCAACGCTACTTCAGTCAATCTCCGGTTTGGTTTATGGACTGAACAACTTGGAGTCTTTTGTCTTGCCTTGTCGTTTGTATCTTGCTTTTCCTTGCTTGATGAACCTTCTGGGTTGGGTTCTTTGTTTGTTTTTGCTTCTTGGATTGCTTAGCTCGCATTGGTCTCTTTCTGGAGTAGCTTGTTTTTAATTTTTGGCTGAGAAACTCGACTGGCGCGGTTTTTAACCCGACAGTCGCGCCAATTGGCGCATGTTGCCTTTGTCCAGCCTGCGCCAATTGCTTTCTGGCGCCAGTTTCACACTTACAGTTGCGCCACCCCTGTAAGTTTTTTGAGTTTTCTCATTTTGAGCTCTCTGAATTTGATCAGTGTTTTTCTTCTTGATTTTCCGACTGCCTGAGTGTGTTGGAGTTCTGTTTGACTGGGAATTAACCTTTGTCCTTTGGTTGTTTGCTTTTATCTATCGATTTCACGTTTTAAGCCCTAGGGCATCTAGTGGCTTAGTGTATCGAGCCCTCCTTGGGAGTTTTGGTGTTTTGATTGTCCTGTCAAGTATCTGATTGATTCTCCACATTCTCTAAGCAGTTGTTCATTGTTTTGTTGCGATTTTTGGGTGATTATTCATTCCTTCACTCGAAATTCGTTTGGTCTTGCCTTGGACCTAGATCACACGGTCCATTGGAAGCTTTCGAGTCTTTTCTTTGCTTTGAGAGGCTTTGGCCGATTTGGGGATCTGATTGCTTGTATTGTTGAGTGAAATTTGTTTGTTTCGCTCTCTTGAAAATCGTTTCTCAAGTTGTTCCGTTTGTTTTCAAGATTGTTTAGTGTATATTGGCTCTTAAACATTGAAAATAAAAAAAAAAAATATTTTTTGCTTTTGTTAATTAGTGCAAATTGTGATCTTTTCCATATCGCTAGTGATTAGTGTTTTGAATGAAAAGTTTTCAATTGCATTAGTTGCATTAGAGATCTCATTGTTTGTTTTCCGTTCATTTCGTTTGTGTAAAAGCTCTCAACTCTTCTCTAACTAGTTTTCATCGAACGAAATGTTGCACTGTGGCATATAGCTTTGCATTTAGGAGTCTTTCGAGACGCTACATACGATAGGGCCTGAAAATTGAAACTTAATTGAAGATCAACTGTAAAATTTATTCAATTAACCTAAGGCAGCATTGGAACTTAACGAAATATATTTAGAAGGTCTAGGCTAGAGACGTGTTCCGGCGTCGTTAAACCTAGCAGCTGTCGTTCGCCTGTTGGCTTTAGACAGCGCTAGTACGGACTTGCGCTCCCCGTACCGTCGCGTATATAAAGGGAGACCCCTATAGGTTTTCAATCCTTTATCCATAGGAAGCCGAGTCTGCCGCCCTATACCCGTGATACACCGAACACAGCATTCGGGGAGACTACCTGCACGTACGGAAAGTCCTTGGTCGATTTCTGTTTCATTATTGAAACCAAGGTGTATATTGCAATTCACGGATATTTGGTACACCCTTTGTGCCTAGTTTTTCCTGAGCAGTCATTTGGTCTTTTCTGACTCCCTAAACTTGAAAAGACCGTCAAGCGCTTGTCCTTTGACGCTTGTGTCAACTCTGAAAGAGATAGAGTCATCTTTTTATCGTTTCTCGACTCTTAAAATATGAAACGGTAGAGTTTCTTACTTTCCAATGTGGTAAAATTAATCACCCACGATTACACGCCTGCTTAGATATTGCTTGTTGACCATTTGATCGTGTGCCCTTAACTCTTTTTTCAGCCCGTGTGTGGTTTTGAGTTTGATGGCAACTTTTTCAGAGTTTACCAACCAAGGAATCCCCTCAGAAGGGAATCCTGGTCATTTTACTCCTTTTGGAAATGTTGGTGCTCCTTACATGGCGACGTTGTCCCTTCCTGGGTTAACTGTTGGGTTGCCTGTTTGGTTGTTCTCAACCTCTGTTGTCCCGAATGTCTCCACTACTGTTCAATCAGTTCCTCCACCTGAACAACCTCATGTTGATTCCAGGGTGGACCTCTCCCCTTCTTCGCCTGTTTCTGTGTCCTCCTCTTCTACTTCGCCTGGTGAAAGTCTGGATTCAAGTAACCAGGTGGCTAAGAAGAAGAAGAAGAAGACAAAGAAGAAGAAGTCTGATAAGCGAGAGGCTAAATGTGCAGCTACTGCCTCCGAGATATCTCCTCTTGATAAACCTTCCAACCCTCCACGGAAAGTCAAGTTCCCTTGCCTATTGTGCACGGGAGACCATCTTCTTCGAGAATGCCCTGACATCCCCAAGGTGCTCGAAGCATGGTCCGACGGCCGTCCACCGTTGCCTTTGACTTCCGGGAGCCAAGTTGGGGGCACATCTTCAGCTGTTGTTGATAAGAACTCTAAGAAGCAGGGTAAGATCACCAATCCCTGTAAGTTGTGTGAAGGGCACCATGCCATTCACCTTTGTCCTTATATGGATGAAGCCAAGCAAGTCTTGGACAACTCAGCCGGTTCTACACCACACCTTCCACCTGGTTATAATCATCTTTCTTTGAGTCCTCCGCCAGCTGATCCCACGATTGGTCAAGAGTCATCCTTGGTCGATCCCACTCCCCCATAAATTCAAATTCACGAATCCGTCCCTAACCAACCATTGGTCGTAGGATCGGTTGAACTGGCTCCGTCCACGGTGCACCAGGTCTTTTCTGTCGAGAGTGGATCTCACACCCCCCATGTCCTTCTGATCTCTTCAGATTCTTCAGACTTGGAAAAAGATTCTCCTGTCCCTATACTTCAAGAAGCCCCTCCTCCGCCTCCCATGATGGAGGCTCCAGAGGATATCCCTTCCGCCTTCGAGATGGAGGTCATGGAGGATGCTTCTTCTACCGTAACATCAGGGGAAGACCTTCGCTTGTCGATGGTAGCCCCTCCGAGTAGTTTGGTCGCTTCCTTTGACTGGAATCGATTTGCAGGATTTCGCCTTCCATCTTATGTGCCTTTCGAGATCACAGTACAGGCTCTTGGTCTGGTCGTACCCAGCACCATTATAGACGAAGGCGCCTCTGTTAGTATTCTGTCATCAACTACCTGGCAAGCTTTCGGTTCGCCGCCGCTTGCGCCTGTTACAAAGAATCTGTTGACATTCAATAGAAGAACAAGTCAACCGTTGGGGATCCTTCCAAGGTTACCTGTTACTTTGGGAGGCAAAACCGTCCATATGGACATGATGGTCGTTCCAGGCCCCTTGGATTTCAATCTGCTCCTGGGGTGCAATTACACCTATGCCATGGGAGCACTTGTCTCCTCCCTCTTTCGCGTGATGTGCTTTCCACATGAAGGACGGATCGTGACCATTGATCAGCTTTCGTTCTTTGGTCCTAATATGGCATCTGGTCCGCCATCACCCCCTCCTGGTTTCTATCCACCCGTTGTATCTGCTCTGCCGCAGGTCAACTATGTGGCTACTTTCCCCGTGCCTGTGCTCAGTGATGATGCCGTTGTGCATAATGTGTTGGGGGCATTGGGTCCTGACTTCCAGGATGTTTCCCTTCCATCAGGAGTGGAACTCGTGGAAGCACCGCCTTCTTGTTCATTTTGATGTAAGTCGGTTGGAGCACGGTTTCCTCCCTAGGTCAAGCTCCTTAAAAAATGAAACCAGGATCTCGGAGCATAGTTCCTTCATTTGTGTCAAGCTCCTTAAAACATGAAACAAGTTGTTTGAGGATAGTTCTTTTAAGTGTGTCAACCTCGTTAAAATAATGAAACACAAGCATGTTCAATTCGACTTTTTGTTTTGAACCTTCACTCCATTTTCAATGGACTGAAGCTTGGGGGGCATGCACCTCGAATTGAGACACCATGCTGGGGGGCATGCCCGTCTTTCTTATTTCAAGCATAGTTTGCATACGTGTGTGTGTTCATGTATGCTTTTAAGCTTGCATAAAAATGAAATGTGTGATTAGATACATTGTGTGAATACATTTCGCATTGGGTCGTTTGTTATGTAACTAATACATTAGATTACGTCTGTATTAGACATTTGCATGACATATAGAAAACATCATCACATGTAAAGAAAGATCCATCCAAAATAGTCATATGTATATATATATATGTGTGTGTCGAAATGTTTGCACAGTGTGCATCACAAAACTCAAAAAATATACATAATCGTCTTAGTACATCCTGAGACACTATGTCTCTCAAAAATAGGTGTGGCATAAATCCTAAGGACTAATCCGCGTGGTGCTCATGGTAGCACGTCACTGCACGCACTAGGCGCCTCAGGATTCGGTGGATCCGGTTCGGAACTCCCATCGTGTGGCGCTGGTATGCCATCGGTACGTCTGCTAGCCGGGCATAGTCTGGGATCCCATGGGCAATCCCCTCGAGGTTCTGGATCAATTCCTCTCCTCCGGTGCCTTCCCCCTGGATCTCAGGGGCGAGTTGTGTCCTCCGGGAGATTGGAGACATCCCGGCTGGTCTCTCAGGTCCTACATCTGCATGCATATACAATTGTGTTAAGACGAATGTGTATTAACAAAAAAAAAACATATAAACATAAAATCAAAAATATGAGGTCTTACCCAGCTCCTCGTCCCAGTCATCTCCTTCTGGTAGTGGGAGATCTGGGTCCCCGATAAAGTCAGTTCCCGAATAGGGCCAGTCTTCCACGACGATCAGCTGGCACCGTAACCACCTAAAGAACTCTGGCCTCCAGGACATCTGTTGGCCACCTCCAGATCTGGGCATCAGTGCTGCCCAGCGAGCCATTCGTGGCTCTCGTGGTATCGGACTCGCCACTGCGGCTCCTTGGCCCTGGAAGATTGGTATGCGTTCCAGAATGAACGATACCAAGATGGAACCATAACCGAACTGTTTCAGTTTCCCCTGTTTGCACTTTGTGAGCTGCCTTTTCATGTTGATAGTTATTGCTTCTGCCCAGTTGAACAGTAAGGGACCCATGCATTCTGAGGCCAGCAGGAGTTGGGTCTTCGTGGCCTCGTGCGGAGCCTGCGACCCAGCAGCCCGCGTAATGGTATGGAGAACTACTCTCAGTCCTAGATCAGGGATAGTGTGGATATCCACTTTCTTGCTTCCTGATCCTGTTTGTGCCCCTCGGCACACCCGTGCCATTACTTCTTCCATTTTTCCCCGGATGGTCTGCTTCCAGTCAATACAGGGATTGGACCTCTGCGGGACAATCCAGTGATGAAATAAACATCGGTGACCTCCAGTTCTAACACCTGGTCTCGTAACCTGAACACCTGTTCATGTTCGTCCCAGATACTGATTAAATACTGGAGGAGCTCGGGCTGAGCTCATAAACATGGTGTGAGGAAGAAATTTTTCAATCCACAGTTTCTAAGTGCATTCATGCAAGCTTGGCTTTGCATGGCCTGTTCATCCTCTTCTCCGTGCTCTCGTTCCTTCCATTTGATTGCCATTTTGAGTGATTTTCTGCATTCACATGGTCAAAAACCCTTAGTTAGATCTTTGATGAGCTTCAAATTGCAAGCAATTTGGTCTAAATGTCGAAATTTTGGGCGGAATTTAAGGTTTGGCCGTTGGCGCAGCTGTTTTGCGAACAGTCGCGCCATGTGGTGCGAGCCCTTTACAAAAAAGAGCTCATTGGCGCGGGTCTGTGCCCGATACCCGCGCCAATGGGCGCAGCCCTAAAATTCTAAAAATGACCACAGAAAACTGATTTCTAAGGGAAAGCTATTAAAAAATGAATGAAAATGAAGAGCAAAAGAGCGCCTCTTACCTATGACAGACGAGAAGCTAAATGGTCGACTGGATTTGACGCAATCACCGTCAGAAGTTTCTGATCCAAAAGGACCACTGTTGCTTTCCACCAAGGTAAATAGTAAAAAGTAATTTTATTTTTACCAATTAGACATATTTATAACTTTTTCGACGTTAAATGAGTTTTAAAAGTTATTTTTATCAAATATTTTCATATGTTATGTCGAAAATGGGTTTTACGCTTGCTTGGTATGTGCAGCAATAGGTTTTTGCGACTTAAAAGATGGAAACGAGTTGTATTTTATACTTTTTCGGACTCGGTAAATACACGAAAAAGTCACTCTGGAGTCATCTTTCAGCTCTTTTCTGACTCTCTAAATATGAAAAGATTGCCGAGGCCCTTGTCGTTTTGATCTCGTTAAAATGGACACGAATCGACATTCACCCGGTATAAGTTTAACCCTTTTTCGGGCCGGGATGGATTGATTACGAAAAAGGAATACCCTAGCCTATCGCGACTAGGAGGTTTTCCCGGATATTGTTTTCTACCTTTTCGGATCTGGGGAACTATTTACGAAAAGGGACCTGTGGAGTTTTCTTTTCCGCTGTCTTTTCAAACTCTCTAAATATGAAAAGACGCTGAGTTCTTCCTTTGTCAAACTCGTTAAACCCTGATGACATCGGATCTAGTCGAAATGACGTTCTCCGAGTTTCTCCTTCCTAGGACTCGTTAAATGCACTAGGATGGATTCGCCCAAAGGGCGGACTTATATCGCAAGCATATGCTATCCCCTTCAAGCTTGTTATTAAAAATAATTGGGGTACTCGCCAGAAATGGTGGGGGGAAAATGGAACCATCATCGTTGTCGTCGGTAGTATGTCGCTCTTGAACATGGCACTTGTCTACATTCGTGTCGGGTTGGGGACATCTCATCTCGTTGCTTCACTTTGCCTCCATGGGTTTGGGTAATCTCTTTTGACCTCTCATCTGTTCACTGCCTCGTCGCCATGACCTCTGATTCGTTGATGTCAAATGCGCCGTCCATTGTCGTGCCGTTCATGTGTTCAAGAGAAGTTGGCCTCTACAAATATCAACCTTCCTCTGTTTCTCGTATGATCCTGATTCACAACAAAACATTATGTTCCTCTGTCTCGTGTCGATGATGTGGGAATCGTTATGGCCCACCTTCGATCAAGGTCACTTCCTGTCGACTTCAACTCATTATCCAGGAAGTTGGTCTGAAGACTCCCTATCAGACCTTGGAGCACCGCATGCCTCGATGCCCGAGGTTCGTACGCATTCGACGAAGGTTTACATCATTGGCCTCCCGTCCCGAGTGATTGCGGGGTGCGCCTGAACGTCAACTCATTTATTCACACGCCGTAGATTGTACCTGTAGTACCTTGAGGACCATTGTCATTATTGGTGGTTTCTCTCGCGTCTGTTAACACCTTTCATCATTGGCTAGTAATCAGACGATGTTCTTGCATGTTCGACATCAGCTCACATATTCACATGCTCGAACTTGTACTTGTTTGGGTCGAGATGGAGCGCAAGACCCTGGATTGTGTCTGTTGTAATCCAGGCTGCGATTGTGGATCATTATCATTATGTACATGACTCACTGATTGGATGGCTGCGACCATACCTGAGTCTATTTGTTTGATCCTAGTTGGATGGCTGCGCCCATACCCTGGATCCAGATTATAGCATACTCTGTTTCAGATGGCTGCGCCCATACCACATATACATCATGTACTTGAGATATCAGTTGTATCTTTCTGCGCAGGTTTTCCGACAGCGAGCCTTCGGTTGAACATGTTCTCGTAAAGCATTTCACCCCTCTCTCTCTCGGGCCTCATACTTTAGGGGGCATCTGTTACACAGTAATTTGTCACCGTCCCTACCATTCCCCGTCCCGCACAATGGAGGACCCATTTTGTGACCTGTGAACATTGTTATGCCTTGAAAACATCATCAATGCATTCCTCTAAGCATGAGCTTCATTTTCCCTAAAGACATATCCTTGCAAAAATCATGAAAAACATCCCTTTTTGCATTGGCGCGGGCAGACAGTTCAGTACTCGCGCCAATGGGGAAAATCCTGCAAAGAGGTCGCGCCAACTGGCGCTCTGTCATAGAGCAGTAGTCGCGCCACCCAATTTAGGGACTGTTTTTTTAAATAAAGATGGCGGAAGTTGAGTTCCAACAAACTCACAAACCATTGCCTATCTTGAGTTGGGAGGTTTGGCTGCGGGAGTTCTATGGAAGGGAAGTGGTGTTGCCACCTCCCATGGAACCTTCCTTGTTGATAGGGCCAATCCCATAATAATAGGGATCCCAACTCCCTCCTTCCCCATCTATAAAAGCCTGCTCAAATCCATGGCAAGCTAGTCTTGAAGTGCCTAAGCTCTGAATCTCCATATTCCCAAGCGCCTTTGTGTTGTAAAGAACTCTCTCTTTCCCTTAAGGTTGACTCAAGTAAGGAGACCATTGTCACGAGACTCTGGAGAGGTTTTTCCTTTCCTTGGCGAGCTTTGCGAGACGTGGACGACTGGAGACCCGTCCGAAGGAGACCGCGACGTCAGAACTTGGTTGTAATCTCTCTTCGCTGGTTATTTAATAGATGATTATGATTATGGTTCCACTCTGTTTTCCATCATGTTAATGTGAGTAACGTCCTTTCTGACTGATGTTTAGTTACGTATGCTGGTTTCTATGCTTGTATCTGTTCGTTTCTTCCATGTGCGGGTGTTTATCCGCGGAGATCGTGGAGGGATTGTGATCTGCCAAGGCTGAGGAATGGGGACGCTTCTTCTTCAGATCCTAGCGTTGGAATCCAGGTAGGCCCTTATCTCCAGCCTTTTCATTCGTAACTAGGAACTTGCGTCATAACATTGTTTGATTGTTGCTAGACCCCTGCTGGGCTAGTAGGGATCGCCTCTGTTCGCAGAGGGGATTTACCTCCTCAACAAGTACTATCCACATTATTTATTAGAAGAAGATAAAACAGGATTGGTGTCCTTGGAGTAGGAGCTCCTAAACACAAGGTTGGTGCCTTGAGAAGATAGGGTCGAAGCCCTAGAGGTCAGAGCCTCATCAAAGTCCAAGTTGGTGCTTGGAAACAGGTTAGTGTCTGTTTCATTAAAGGGTTGGTGCCCTCACTCATCTATTGTATACAATTATTTGAAAAAGGATTGAAGTTCTTATTAATCCTTAATATTATTATTATACACCCGTTTGTCTTCAATTGTGAAGAATTTAACTGGCAATAATTAACAATTGAAAATAAATATTGATTCACCCCCCTCTCAGTATTTCCAACATGAAAACACTTGTTGGTTGTGAAAGAAAATTTCCACTAAGGCTAGCAGTAGGTTTTCATGCCCCCAATATAGTTCTAAATTTTAGATTTCCCCCACCCGAAGAGGGAGTTACAGATAAATGATGTGATTTCCTTCCAAGCACAAACAAAACCATAGATTTTCCACTCAAAGGTGGAACCACAATGATCATGGATAATGAAAAGGAAGTAGATGATCCTAGTGAAACGACCATTTTACCTACAAAAACCACAGGTTGTGAAACGACAACCGCATTTGAGACAAATTTGCCAGAAGATGGGGAAATTCCCATTGGCCAAACAAGATGGTGAAATAAGGACACAACCCCAGAAGCTCCTAAAACAAGATTTCCAAGAGAAGTATACTCGGGCGGAAGCATAGATGTGACTTGACTAGAGGGAATACTCATCCCACTTCCTTCATCATGAGGAACATAGACATACAGAAAACATTCCGGAGGGAACATAGAAGTGATGCCAACTTCTAGGATATGGGATGCAAAATTTTCCAGAGGAGTACTCTGAGGAGTACTCATGAATGTAATATTATTGACATTAGACGCTATTTATAGTGGAAAAAAATGATGAGTAGTAGTACTAGATGCTACAGGAAAAGCACCAAGAGGAACATTGGGACCATCAAAGGGACTATATAGATGCTCAGGAGATATCACAAATAGATCATAGAGCATGTTTGGAGGAAAGGTCATAAAATTTAAGATGGTTCAGGAATTTCTGGCTCAAGATCCTCAAATAACAATGAGAGCTACTCATCAGGTGGTGGCCAAGATGAGATCAGTTTGAGACTTGCAAAAATTCCAAGTTCAACACCTTGAGCTTCAAATTCCCAAGTGGAAATTGCAGATGCTCAAGAGGAGGTGCTTGAGATCCTTCAGAGGAGGAGCGAGGCGAATTCAAAGATTCAGCCATGACGTCCTTTAGGAAAATATCAATGAACAGAAATGTGAATCAATTTTTTATCAATTAATATTTATAATTATCTAGGAAAGATGAGGTCAGGAGTACTGCACAAGTAGCATTTTATCGTGGGCTATAAATTTTAAAATTAAACAAATAAATTAAAAAATGGTTATAATAGGAATAAAGGATTACCAGCTATCCGTGAACTACAATATACACCTTGGAAAAAAGAAATTACCAATGACTTAACGTACGACATCCAATCTCCCTGAATGTTGTGTTCGGTGTATCACGTCTACAAGGTAGTCGACTCTATTACCTATGGTAGGTTTGCAACCTAGTGGGGTCTCCCAAAATCAGGGAAAAGTTTAGGGGCAAATTTTAGCCCAAGGGAGAAATTTAAGGGTTTTTATATTTTGGAGGGGTGATTTTTTTATATAAAACCCCTTTTGTATAGTTAGCCCCAAAATTATTTTAAAAATAATTAATTATTATGTTTTAACCCAAAAAAATAGGGGCACATAAAACGTGAAAGGTTGGATTCGCCTCCTGATTTACAGGTTTGGATGGTTTTGGGTTGCATTAGCCCCCGATTTACTGGGTTAGAGGGTTTTGGAATGGAATTCACCCTCGATTTATGCCGATGATGAAGGAAATGGAGGGTTTTGGGTTGCATTCGCCCCCGATTTACCGGCTTGGAAAGTTGGAGGGTGATTGGATTGGCATTCGTTGATTGGATGAATGCTTTGCAGGTGGAACGTGAGAATTTTCAAGAGAATGCTTGTTACGTGGAGATGTATCAAGATTTTACAAAGGAAAGGTTGACTGAGTACAATTCAACCTTTCAAGAAGACCAGTCGATTACAAGGTCGAATTTTGGACCGTGGTTCGTATGCCAGCAAAACATGTCTAGTTCAGCATAAAGCTACTTGGGAGCAGGTGCCTTACCATGAACCTATTAATCCAAATGAATTAATTGGCTATGGAGATTATGAAACCATTTTTTATGACATCATTTAAGCAAGCTGAGTTGAACACAAAGCTACTACTTGTGATCTGGTGTTTTCTTATGATGAAGACGGACCAGCTAAGTTGCATGAATTACTTGATAAAATAGATTTTGTGGATTCGAGCTACAAGGGAGCTTATTTGACTCCTCGAAATTTGGTGCATTATTGGAAGACTTACAATGTTCTAGAGAAGTAGCACTCCCAAGAGAGATGGAGGAAAATCATGACAGATGGCAAGAGAGCGTTGAAAAATATAGGGATGACACTGGTAATATTCGAGTGCTAGCCACTTTGGGAGATCCTTCTATGAGACATCAACTTATCATGATTCTTTCCAGATTTCTTAGGCTGAAACCGAGGCTATTTTCAGAAGTACGGAAGCTAGAAGTGGTGGAGAATTACAAAGAGAACCCCATGATGGGCTTCATTTTTCCTTCTCGTATTTGCGATTGCAATATATTTTGTCCATTGAAAATTTTTGCAAGTATATGCATGTTGCAATGAAATATGATCCTTGTCTGTGGAAAATTATACATGTGGAGTATCCTCTAAGTGAAAGGCTCACTGATGATTTCCTCTTAAAACTTGTTGAAAGGTCTCAAGTTCAGTTTGTTGGGAAAAATACTGAGGGGGGGGGGGGGTGAATCGATGTTAGAGTGGTAAAAGAATTTTTACTTTTTCTTTCTCTTAAAACCATACACTACTTTACTGAACCCAACTCGCGTATACATGCGGATATCCTTAAGAAAACTTGTGTATGTCCAGAGATATTATTATGCATTTAATTCTTTACTTAGATCATTGCATCATTCATTCATTAGATGTTTAGTAAGCAGTAAGCATGTGAAGTAATAACAGAATAAACCATCACACATAAGCAACACACATGAACACCATTATTTAAGGTGGAAACCCAATTCGGGAGAAAGCCACCGCTGTTGTCATCTCTATCTTCAATATTTATTATAAATAAAACTTCTTACAATTTTGTACTAGCGCAGACTCATACCAGCACGCAGGCACCCACCTGCAGAAGGCTGCAACCTTCTCTCATTCTCCAGCCACTACTGGAAGGGAGCTCCAACCCCCCGATCTCGTTTACCAGCCTCTCCTGGAAGGGAGATACTACCCCCTGCTCTCGTTTACCAGCCTCTCCTAGAAGGGAGCTACTACCCCCTGCTCTTGTTTACCAGCCTCTCTTGGAAGGGAGCTACTACCCCCTGATCTCGTTTACCAGCTACCACTGGAAGGGAGCTACAACCCCCTCACTGAAGGCTTCGACCCTCAGCACCACTGTGGACCACGTTTCATCATTTTTCATACTGAAACCAACAGCTTCCATACAACACAACTTGTAGGTCTATTTTCATCATATTTTCAGACTGGACCCACTCCACACATTTAAGCTCAACATACATCAAACTGAAACTTATAACCCCATAAATTCATTCATTGAATCATCAACCAATCAACCAACAACTTGATCTTTAATCAACATAATCAGCAACATAATCAACATTAAAACAACCCAGATCTGTATGAATACATCATTGACAGATAGCAGTAAAACAACAAAACAGATCAGACATTTCATTCCACACATTTCAGCAAAACCCTAGATTCCATACGCGCTTTTACTTCACTGAACCTGCGTATATACGCGCTTTCACAGAGAAAAACCTGCATATAGATCTGCAACTATTTCAGAACTGACCTTTGATTTTATACACGCTTTTGTTGAAACTAACTTGCGTATATACGCGCTTTCGCTGAGATGAACATGTGTATATATCTGTAACATTTCAGAACTATGCAGCTCTTCAGAACAGATAAATCAGATCTCACCCTTTACTTCAGCAAAGATTTTCCAGATCACAGATCTAAACATTCCATAAACAGATCTAGAAAATACATAGTCATTTCATATCTAGAGATCCCTCTTCATCATTTTCTTCATAGGTGCATTATTAATTCAGATCAATCAATAAAATGTTACCCATTCCATCCAGATATACTTCAGAGTGAAGTATTCATTAAAACCCAGACCTATGCCACCCACTTGCACTATGATCTTCTTCTCCTTATATAGATTTAGCCTTTGTCAATACCATGAGTCAATACCATGAGTCAAAACCACTCAACCGCTGATGGTATTCCTGGATGGGATCAAATAGATAATCCAATGCTCAATACTGTGGGCCAATACCATGGTCATGTCCCCTGGTTTTATAAATTTAGAGCGCAAATAGGCATACGCTACTTGGTACGTACTTTTACGCATACATACGCTACTTTGCCATTACAAACCCGCGTATGCTTTGTGACATATCTTATTCATCATTACTCTGCCACTTACTGGAATTTCTTTCTTTGTTACTTATGAACTGCTCTGTAGATACATCATATTTACATCATTAACAAATAGGTTTCTATCCAAAGACAAATCATCAAGTCAGTTTCCATCAAGGACAACTTCATCAAGTAGGTTGCCATCAAGGACAACACATTGCATCATATTGCCATCACAGTTACGAAATTTGACTTTAGTGGAGTGCCTGAAAATTACAGATGATGGATTGAAGCAAGTATTGGACATCATCCAAAGCTTACAAATGTTGGTATCTGTCTTTGTTGGTTTCTAATTTTGAGAAATTACAAAAAGATGAATTTTTTGTTGCACTTGGCATTTTGAAGAAAACAATATATTTACTTTCTAAATATAGGTTTTCTGCATTTTGGCATGATTAGAAATGTCAATCAATTAGATTCATTTAATGTAATTACATGGGTTTCGTTAAATGGAGTTTTGTTTCCCGTAAAATTTTTTCAAACCGGGTTACTAAATGGATGTGTTTGCATGTGAATTTAACCCCTAGTCTCCTTTAAATACAATGATAAAAGGATAGAAACTTAAAATATTAGAAGCTTATTTTTAGAAGGAAATGTAGGTATAATTTGCCCCAAAATGTTGAAACCTTCAAGGGAGGCACTGGTGCAACTCTTCCATTTGGTATTCCATGTTCGTATGTGTTTGAAATTTCTCTAGTTTCTTAATTTGTCTTCTATTATTGCACACACTCATGGTTGCTCTTCAACTTGCCTGGCATATCTTAATTTTCATTAGATATCTAGAAACATGGGAAGGTAATGCATTTATGTGAAAATGATGTTGCATGGAAGGTACTACTTGTAGGTTTTTCTCTTTTTCATTTTGTCCATTCTTTTCAAAACCATATTGTGCATTGATTCAGGACTTTTATTTTTGTTATCAAGTGTATTAGGTTTTCGTCATGAAATTATATTTTTATCTTACACTTACTCAAGTTATGCTCGTTAATTCATAATTTTTGTCTGAAATATCATTTGTGCTTGGTGCCTCCTCCTCTGCCCTTCACTATATGTGGTGCACTTGTTTCTGGCCTTTGCAGTTATGTTTTCTAGGTTGCACAAGGTTGAATGCTAATGGCATTGTAAAAAATTTCAAAGCACACAGAGAATGAAACATGCACAAATTGAAGCAATTGAGAATTAGTGATGTTTTTGGGATAACAAGAGAGCACCTTGAGAAGTTGAATTACCTTTTGGATGGTGGTTTACAATAGAAGTCTCATTCAATAAAACCATGGCTTTATCCTAATGGTGGCTATTATTCACTTTCATATGATGATGACAGTACAATTTATATTGATGCTTGCCCTAGATGTGGGAATGCAAGGCGTGTTTATGACCGCACCAATGAAAGTTGCCAAAAGAAAAAATACTATATAGTTAGAGAGTGTCGAGATTTTGCAATTTGTATTGCACGTTGTCATGAGTGTGGAAGGTGTATTGATGGTAGTGAATATGAGGAAACATTTTGTCTCAATATGCTATGTGCTAACTACGTGCAAGCTTCTCAACTACCAAGAATCAGAAGAGCTCGCATGTGGTAAATACACATTATCATAATTTTAGCTTTACTTTAGGCTTCAATGATTTTGGGCTATTACTTGCTTGTAATTTGACCCCAAAATTGATTGTTTTGACCCTATCTCAGGGAGTTGTTGAAGACAAATAAAACAAATCGTTATCTTTGTGTGTTTTGAGGTGTACATATTAGTTTTCCTTATTTTGAAAATAAAAGGTACATCGAGGACAAAAAATATGAAGAAATTCTATTTCAATTTTCATGAGAAGAAGCCAACAACAATTTTTCCTTCAGGAGATTTTGGAGAATGTTGGTTGATAGTTTAGGCCCTGTGATATTACAATTTTGTTTTCAGGCCTTGTTCATGATAAGGCTACTGAAAAATAGACAATAGTTGTAAATTACCTAATTTTATCAATTTGGAGAAAAGAGTTGTACAATAAAATAACCTTCTTATGGGTCTAAAGAGAGAAACAATGTCTACCTCCAAATATTGTGGTTGTGCTATGTCAGGACTAAACACAACCAGAAAATTGGCTTTCTTATCATAATGGAGTGTTTCTTATGGTAATCTCAAGACCAAGATCATATTACTCTGGTCCAACATGATGATTGGCTCATGTTTTCTGAGAAACTAGAATAAATAATGATGTACATGATTAGCCCATTCAGCCACAAACATCAAGTTTATCTTATGTCAAAAAATATTCATTTGTACCTATATTGTAAAAATGTGAATGCTTTTGTACATATTTGGTGAGTCACAAAATTGAGCAATTGAGGAAAACATATAATATTTTTGTGTTTGAGCTAGCTAGAATCTCATATCCAGATATCTAATTTTTACTCTTAGCTACCAAGATGTTATATTGTTTTCTAGTATGTCTTTTGAATTTTGATAGTTTGATGCTAGGTTAAGGGAAATGCAAGCTATAGTGAAAATTATTGGAAAGTGTGAAGTTGCTTGGTATGCAGACAATAGTTTCTGTTGTTGGTTACTTGCTTGCCTTTTTAAGATTTGTGTCAGGGGTAGTGGGAAGAAAAGATTACTCAAGAAATAAGTGTATGTCTAAGATGTGATAAGTAGCACATATTTTTTCTCAAAGTAAACAACGATGCTTATTTGAGAGTGTAAACATATGTGATACGGATAAACTTATTTGGAGTAATATGGATAAGGATGTTATTATTTCCTAACTGACATGAGTTTTCTAGAGGTGGAACTTGTGGATTTTACAAAGAGACTCCTTGTTTTGGGAAATATATCAGGATGTGATGAAAGGAAAGGCAATGAATGAGGATAAATTAACATTCAGAAAAAATTGTTGATTGTATTGTTGAACTATAATTAGAATGTGATTAAAATAAAAATCATGCTACTCCTATTGATCCAATGTCCATTTACGAAAATCATGAACCTATAAAACTGAATGGACTATTTGACAAAATATTTAGCTAACCCACTCTACATGGGAACTCTTTTTCCACGTTGGAGTTGTAAGCTATTCGTAATATGGGAAAGATACTGATTTATTCGGAGACTATAATGGTTTCTGGATATTATTCAGGTTTGGCTAGATAATTGGAATAAAGTAATGATTGATGGAAACAGTGTCCCATAAAATGTGGGATAAATCTAGGAATATTTTCTTGTGAGGGGATATTTTATTTCATAATATTCTCACAAGGACAACGGGTCATTATAGTTCTTTCCAAAGCAATCAGGGGAAAACAAGGACTGTGTTGGGAAGTGTGGAAATGTGCAAGGTGAACTGCATTGAGTAATGTGCTCCGATTCTCCTGTTACTTCTAATCTGAGCCCGAAAGATCCTCTCTCATTTGAAATTGTTTTCAAGTACCTGTGCGACAAAGTAAAAAATGAACAATTACTCATGGAACATACTAGTGATGGAATTTTAAAGCCTACTACAACGTCTCAAGTTCATTTGCAAAATTTGAGATCAGTGGTATCTGAAATATATAGATGGACTAAATCAAGTTGTAGGCTTCAGTCAAAACTTGCCAATGTTGGTACCTATCTTTCGTAGGTGTTGTAATTGGCATTAGGAAATGTTCAAGATTGCAAAGTGAAGTATGGAGAAGTGTGAAATGATGCTCCTTTTTCAATTTTTTATTTGAGCCTGCAAGATCTTTTCTCAGTTGAAAATGTTTGCAAGTACCTGTGCGCTACTGTGAAAAATGAATAGGTACACGTGAAGTATATTTCAAGTCAAATTCTCATTGATGTTGCCCTTTTAAATTTTACTGCAAGGTCTAAAGGTCATTGGAAGAATCTGAGTTAGTGTAGTGTTTGAAAACTACAGATGGACTCAAGCAAGATGTAGTTGTCAGTCAAAAAGTTGTGAAAATTAGTACATGTCTTTGGTATGTGTTGTATTTGGAGTTTTTAACATTCAAGTATTTTGTATTTATCAATATAGATTGCATCTATCTTCACACAAGATGGAATGGGAATAGTTGTTTTCAGCCATTTTAGTTGCATGGTTTCATGAAACAAAATTATGCTTTAAAAATGTTTTGAAATTGGGATATTAAATGGAGGTGTTTTCAAATGAATTAATCCCCTAGATTCCTTAAAAACAATTTTGTATAACTGAAACTTCAACTTTTTTTGAAATTTCATTGGAAAACGAAACAGTGATAACCTAACAAAATAGGTTATATTCCTTTCTCTAATTTTCTCTTTTTGTGTTTCATCTTTTTCAATCACAAATACAACCACTACTTTCCAACCTGCCTATTTCAAATCCTAGGAACAAAGAGAATTCATTTCTTTAAAATTTAGCTTATATGGTTGGTTGTGTAGATTCTGCTGATATTTTCTTCTTTGGTACTTGTTCAATTTATTTTGTTTCAACCATATAGTGTATTGATCGATGAGTTGTCTTTCTATATATTGCATTTATTAGGATTTGTTTGTATGGTTTAGTGTCATCTTATTCCTACTGTAGTAATGTTCTCTGAATTAATATTTTGCGTGATTTTTTTTTCCTTCTTGGTATCATGGTGCCCTGATTGTATATGGTGCACTTTGTTTATGGGCTTTGCAGTTACATCTGCCAGGCTGCATAAGTTTAACTACGAAAGGAATTGTCAAAAAATGACATAGAACACAACACACCTAGACTAAAGAAGTTGAAATACCTTTTGGATAGTGGTTTACAATAGAAGAGTCTATAATATTCCCAATTATTCATGAACTAATTGGAATATTCATTTTTGTTTTATTTCTTTTTTTAAAGAATAAGAGGGCAAAGGAGGTCCATATTTCCCCTTGATAATGAATAAATCAATGCCAAATGTGAAAGAGACAAATCTTGGCACCTTAATTGAAGCAACCTTGGTGTGAAAGGGGTTGGATCACTTTGATTGGGTCAACCTTGACCAAATAAACAATGATGTCATGGAGGAGTGGCCATCAATGTGGGACAGCGCAGTTTTATATGGAGATGCCTTGTGTGAATGTAGTGATCTTTTTGGATGGGGCTTAGGGTTTGCAAGCTCATATTCTATTTAAGGAAGAGGATGGAAACCATATGGGGTTTTTGATGTATATTATATTTCTCAATATATGGTCCATTTAGACACATATCTTTCTCTTTCTGTTTATCTGAGATAGAGTTCTGTTTAGCACAGGGTGTTCCTGATCAGGAATCCCGCCTCTTCCATTGAGTAGCTCTTTGAGAAGTCTTGCACTTCATTGTCCACTATCTGGCTTAAGTCCAAGCTCCTTCTTTCAACTACAGCGTAGATCCTGTTGAGGGTTTGGTTTTTTTTGCAAGCTGCAGCAAGTGGAGACTAGATCTCAAGATCTAGGCCATTTCAGTGCTCCTTTTCAGTGGAGGAGGTTTCCACATTATTGGGAGGATAGTATTGGAGGGATTTGAGCTCATTTTAATATCTTGGCATTAGGCTGACCTTATTTTGATCCCTACAGCATAGTTTACTTCCAGATCTACGTTGTTTCTGTAGGAGGAGTTGCAAGGTGGTTTAGCACACCATTTGGAGAGCTGATTTTCAAGTGATGGGGATCTACCTTTCACTTTGAGGATCTATTGGAGGAGGATATTTTATTGATCATATCAGATCAACCACACTTTCCAGATCTATATTTTTTAGTAGATATGCAGTTTTAGATCTTAGATCTACAACTTGTACTTGGTGTTTTGCTGAAAGCCCTTGAGGGGTTCTTTAGAGGAGCTTGTATAGTGCATGGATCTGATATAGATCTAACTTTTGAGGCACATATCAGCTCTAGATCTGATTTATAATATACTACTATTGTAGAGCTAATAAAATAACCCTATAAGGGTTTTCCAACTTTTATATATGGTTGCAACACCTCATATTGAGGCATTCTATTCATTGGAGACTTATATTTCCTGTTATGCATCTTATGGGCTCTCTTTTTCACACATTTTTCTGCTGTAATAACGTATGAAAGGTCTCCATATTTTCCTCTTGCTTTATAAATGATGATCTGCGTTATTGTTCCATCATTTTTCACTATATTCCTACTTTTCCCATTTGGGAATATTACAATGGTAACAGAGCATCATCTTGGCACAACGTGTGCATTCTAAAAGAAAATATGTAATTTTAAGAAGGAGATCCTATTACTGATAGAGAGAGGAGGTATCAAATAAGAAGCCACATAAATTTTGATTATACAAATGACAAAGAAAAAAAGGGTAAAACCCCTTTATCTGGAGGTGAATATGAAGAGAAGGAGTTCCCTAAGATCCTTCTTAGAGCCATGCAAGACATTGCTAGAGAGATCAAGGATATGAGAATGGACATATTCAGGGAATCCCCTAAAGGATTTCACCATGGAGAAGGCTCTCGCATGTCTCGTCACTGGAATGATCAACCAGTGCATCAACCACAAGTTTCCCAATGGTATACCATGCCTACATTTTTGGGTGTGGGAAATGAAGGGTTTCAAGAGCAAGAATCCCTTGAAGACTATTTTATGGAGTATGAATCTCAAAATCAGAGATTCAAGGATCACTTAAGTTTTCAGGAGTTTTTTCAAGTGAAGGATAATAGAAGACCAAGGCATCATCATAGAAGTGGTGGATTCATTCAGAATCATGATCAACACCACACTGTAGGCTGATTATTTTTACCCAATTTTTATGGGTCATCCAAGTGTACTTCCAAATATTGGGTAGAAAAACTTGACATCTACTTTCAGTTGAACAAGGTTCCAAAAATGGAGGCCATTAAGATTGCAGCACTGCACCTTGAGGGTGAAGCACATGACTGGTGGTTCCATGGCTTGTCTACATTAGGTCATGCCAATATGACTGCTTATTCAGAGTTCACTAGAAGGTTGGTGGAAATATTTGATAGAAGAGATCCAGAAGAACCATCCATGAGCCTTGAAAAGTTGAAACAATCGGTAATGCATAAACTTACATCTCTGAATTTTTAAGACTTTCTGTTATGGTTCCTGATTTGTCTGCAACAAGAAGGGTGTACATGTTCATTGATGGGTTAGTTGAACCTCTTCATGGGTTGGTTAAATCTACCAAGCCCACTACCCTACATGATGCTATTGAAAGGGCTAGAGACATTCAAGATGCCTTGCCAGAAGCAAAGTAAAAATTTCAGCATAAGCCCTCTTTTCCATCAAAGGGAAAAGAAGAAAAGTTTTCTCCTTCAAAGGAGAGTCAATATAAAAAACCTCTTGATGATGATATCTAGAGATATCTAAGAAGAAGGAATATTTTCTTCACTTTCCAAGAATCTTGGGCACCTGGACATAGATGTGCAGCTGGAAAAACACATTACATAGATGCCTTCTCAAATGATGAGGAGGAAGAAGAAGATGAACCAAGAAGAGGTCACAACGCTAACACTACAGGAGATGAACCAACACCATCCGGAGATGGGAATGGAGAATTTTCTCCTATTGGAGGGGCTCTTGCATCTTTAAGAGGAGTACCTAAGTACTTGACCTTAAGAGTTCAAGGTTCCATCTTGAATCAGAGGGTTTTTGTTTTGGTTGATTATGGGGCTACCCACAGTTTTATTTATACCCAACTAGTGCAAAGGAGGGCAATACCCACTAATGCTTTTGAGGTATTCTCTATTTTGGTCCCAGGAGATATAAAAATGCAATGCATGCATTATGTTCCATCCTTATCAGTCACCATGGGGACATATACATTGATTGATCACTTCTTTGTGGTTGACATACCAGACACCAATGTGATATTGGGTGTTCAATGGTTGATTACTTTGGTGAAAGTCACCACTGATTGGGAGGCTTTGTAGATGGAATGGGTTGATAAAAAGAGTGGTAAGACTCAAATGATCAAAGGCATGCATACATATCCCTCACATACAACTTCCACAAAGAAATCAGATGCGGATTTGCACAGTGGAAGCAAGGACCTTACAGTCCCATCTATTATGCTTATGAGATTACTGCATGGGACACTATTATTTAGTGGCAAACCACCTGGGAGGCCACCTAATTAGGATTTTGTGGGAGATATCTCACAAAATGATGCTCCAAGCATAGATCCAGGAGGGATGGGAGCATTAGAAGACCATGAGAAAGCGCTGGGAGTCTTAGGTAGGCTCAAGGAGGAGGGAGAAATTCTCCCAACATCATTATTACCCACTCTCATTTCAAATTCTACACTGTGGGAGGACAGGCATGGAAGGAATGACCTTCCAATATTTACCTTTGTCATGGGAGATTTCAAGGAGTAGAACAACCATATGACATACATTCTTTGTGATAGATCATCAGTGTTGTCACTATGGGGGATTGATCCATATTGGAAATTCCAACTGTTGGTGGATTATTCCAAGGATCTTCACACATGCATGATACTTGATGACCAGCTACAATAAGAGGGATATTTAGTCCAAGAAGGAGTCATCTACTATCATGGTAGGATCTTCTTGTCTAGAGCCTCCAAGCTCAAGGATAAGTTGCTACAAAGGGCCTATGAAGAGTTCTTTTTCAGCCACACATATTCCATGAGATTCTACAACATTATCATGAGAAGCTACACTTGGAAGGGCTTTGAAGGAGAACTATATCAACATTTTCAAAGATGCAAGAACCATGTGGAGTTGGGACAGAAACATAACTCTATAAAGGAGTTAATTCAGCCATCTCTTTCTTATTTTGAGAGAGGAGATAGATCTATGCACCACTCCATTTGTTTGAGGAGAAATCTTGGTGAAAGATATGCTTGTGTACCTAATGTTTGATTTGATGAAAATATGCATTCTTTTACCATGTATATGCAGGCCATAACTCCAAGAAGGAGTACTATACCATATAAAATTCATTGCCAACTTTGGGCCACAAAAATTTTTGAACATGGCCACTCCCTTGGAGGACAAAGGGAGATGATTTTGTATCATGATGGGTGCACTCCAAAGGCACCAAATATATCTCACACTTTCAGCCATAGTGAGATGACTTGGGCAGAAAGTAAGTCATGGGGAAACCACTTACCACATCATGATCTATTGCAGTCAGGAGATGCACTGCACTGGTTCCACATGTGGGACTATGACCCACCTCCATATGCACAAATTTCTGTTTGCATGTATGTAGTTTTGATCCCATACATTGATGATGTACTTGTACTTTTTATGGGAATGTATGGAGGGAGGATGGGAGGTATGTATTTTCCCTAATGGGATGGAGATTATCCATGTTCACTATACTACATGTTTTAGAGAGAACATTGGGAAAACCATGTTTGTTTCATTTGGACTATTGTCTCCTTATGTGATGGATTATTTGCATCTCATAAGAACTTTGGAGGAGAAATTCATGGAGGGATGGATTGGTGAACACTTAACTTATGAGGGAAGCTTATCACATGTTGGTGTCACCAATGGAGGAAGGAAAGAGTTGCAGCACTCACCTTGTCAGTTGCTTGAGGACAAGAAACATTTGGGAAGGGAGGAATGTAATATTCACAATTATTCATGAACTAATTGGAATATTCATTTTTGTTTTATTTCTTTGTTTAAAGAATAAGAGGGCAAAGGAGGTCCATATTTCTCCTTGATAATGAATAAATCAATGCCAAATGTGAAAGAGACAAATCTTGGCAGCTTAATTGAATCACCCTTGGTGTGAAAGGGGTTGGATCACTTTGACTGGGTCAACCTTGACCAAATCAACAACGCTACCATGAATGAGTGGCCATCAATGTGGGACAATGCAATTTTAGATGGAGATGCTTTGTCTGAATGTAGTGATCTTTTTGGATGGGGCTTAGGGTTTGCAAGCTCATATTCTCTTTAAGGAAGAGGATGGCATCCATATGGAGGTTGTTGATGTATATTATATTTCTCAATATATGGTCTGTTTAGACATATATCTTTCTCTTGTTGTTTAGCTGAGATAGAGTGCTTTTTAGCACAGGGTGTTCCTGATCGGGAATCCGACCTCTTCCATTGAGTAGCTCTTGGAGGATTCTTTCACTACATTGTCCAATGTCTGGCTTAAGGCCAAGCTCCTTCTTTCAACTACATTGCAGATCATGTTGAGGGTTTGGTTGTTTTCGCAAGCTGCAGCAAGTGGAAACTAGAGCTCTAGATCTAGGCCATTTCAATGCTCCTTTTCAGTGGAGGAGGTTTCCACTTCATTGGGAGGACAGTATTGGAGGGATTTGAGCTCATTTTTAGATCTTGGCATTAGGCCGACCTTATTTTGATCCCTACAACATATTTTACTTCTAGATCTACGTTATTTCTGTAGGAGGAGTTGCAGGGTGGTTTAGCACACCATTTGGAGAGCTGATTTTCAAGTGATGGGGATATTCCTTTCACTTTGAGGATCTGTTGGAGGAATCTATTTAATTGATCATATCAGATCAGACACACTTTCCATATTTGTATTTTTCAGTAGATCTAAAGTCTTAGATCTCAGATCTACAATTTGTACTTGGTGTTTTGCTGAAAACCCTTGAGGGGTTCTTTAGAGGAGCTTGTATAGTGCATGGATATTATATAGATCTAACTTTTGAGGCACATATCATCTCTAGATCTGATGTATAATATATTTCTATTTTAGAGCCAATAAAATAATGTTGTAAGGGTTTTCCAGCTTTTTTATATGGTTGCAACACCTCATATTGAGGAATTTTATTCATTGGAGGCGTAAATTTCCTGTTATGCATCTTATGGACCCTCTTTTTCACATATTTTTCTGTTGTAATAACATATGAAAGGTATCCATATTGGCCTCTTGCTTTATAAATGATGATTTGCGTTATTTTTCCATCGTTTTGTACTACATTCCTGCTTTTCCCATTTGGGAATATTACAGAGTCAATTACTAAAAGCAAGGTTATATGCTAGTGGTTGACATTAATTGGTTTCACAGAATGATGAGTGTACAATCAATATTGATGCTTGTGCCAATTGCAGGAATGCAAGGCTTATTATGACTGTACTATGGAAATTGGACAAAATGGAAATATCATATAATCAAAGTGTTGTTGGTGTTGTACGTATTTATATTTCTCTTGATCAGTGGAATGTGTATTGACAGCGGTGAATATGAACAACATTTTTGTAATATCCCTTTTGGGAATTTTTATTAAAATTTCATGAGGGTTTTAACTTTGCACAATTTCACCAAGAACATATCCAAAACACCATAAATTCAATAGAAATAATAAACCCGGAAATTATACGACAATATCGTTAAAATATCACAATATGAGAAACAATGAGATATGCAGCAACCACAACAAAATCCAACTTTATTATATTTAAATGTATGCCAATACAATATTTGGAGACAATCCTCCAAGATATGTTATAATGTTGATGCTAACCACCAAAATCAAAACAGGAAATCAATCATGGCAACCTATGAATCATGTATGGATCCACCAAGGGAAGAGATGGGTGCTCGCCCACTCTCGCTAAATCACTCGAGGGTTTCCGTCCTGGGGCTACTGTTGAAGTAGAGAACCAAGTTCTCAAAACCTCTCACACAAACAATGATCAATCCAAGATTGACCCCAATAATCCCTACGCTCTCCCAGTAGCTATTGAATACATTGTCTACAAAACGATCAATGAAATACTCAACAACCCTCCAAATGTGCAACAAATAATATCTCTTGCACTTCCTCTATCTCCCTCAACAAAAAAAGCTCAAATGCTTGAGACCTTCCTCCACAACTAGGCTCAACACTCCTCCTCTGCACTGGCCTAGAGACTACCATGCTACTCCAAAAATAGAATATCAATCTCAACTCTAGAGGTTCGCCTATAGTTGAAAAAATAATGAACCTAAGTTCACCTATATCTCTCGTAAGCTAACGAACCTTGCAACAAAAAAGAACACAAGAACTCAATTGCATCCTCTAAAACTGTCTCAAAATAATAAACCATCGATCTTCCTCTAAAATTGAGTTGTAGTAAAACCCTTGAATTTTTCTTTTCCAGTAATTTGGAAAGTAAACCCTCAAGTTGAAAATATCACCAGTTCTGATACCACTGTAATATCCCAAATGGAAAAATGATAGTAATACAAGTAATAATAGACTAAAATTACACATTAAAAATTCCAGAAAAGAGCTAAAAATTGTTGATACATGTTATTAAATATGGAAGTGAAAAACAAATACAATAGTGCCAAAAATAGATAGAACTCTAACTGGCTAGAGCTGGCTGAAATGACCCTCAGGTTTGCACACTAAAACACTTCTCTATTGTTGTTGTTGCTAGAATCTTCCTCTACACGGCCCTGTTAGAAATGATGTAGCTAGCCAAATTTGGATTGTTGGATGGGCTAATTCTACTACTCATAAAATTATAGGAATTTGGGAAGGTGATCCTTGCCCAAAACCCAGGAAAACCCAGAAATGGTTTTCTCTAATTTCAACTTTCAAAATCTGCCTTTTTTGCCTAGCTCCTATAACTGCTAGCTGAGTAGATATTGTGTAAATGGGATGATATTATGCTCAAAAAATTTTGGGATTTTAACCACGGACTCTACTGAAACAACATATAAAAACCTAGAAACCTTTCCCCCAAACTCCAATATTCAAAATTTAGCCTTTCTATGCTTGGCCCCTAATTTTGAATTATGTTGGGTATGCAGAACTATGGGCTGAACTGAAAGATAAAATGTCTGCAGCTACTCCTCAAACCTCAATTATTGAAGGGTTGACCCCTTCACTTGATTCCAAGCTGAAGGGCCTTGGAATTTCACCCTCTTCTAAATGCCTCTGCTGCTGGACTACGTGACTGCACTACTATAGCCTGTGGCCTGATGTCGGATAATAAGATCATTTCACGACGGATAGTAGGAATCCTCTCATGAAGCTCCATGAAACTCCTAAATGAAGTCTCCTAAAAAAATCTTCTCCTGAGCAGGCACTCGAAGTCCCTCGAGGATGAGGTTGGGATCTTCGTTCAGAGACACCCATGTGTTAAACAAAACTGCAAACTCAGCTAAACAACTCAAGCTTGCTCAAGTCGTAAAGACTAGAAAATCAAAATAATCAAGAATTATTTCCATGGCTGCCCTCACCCCCTTCTTATTCTTGTGAAACCCCAAAAACCTTGGGTCCACTCATTAACTGCGCTATCACTTGGCGCCTTGACATTCACACATGATGTACTGCTTTCTTGGCCTCTTGGCCCCACAATATGCTTTGTTGTTCACACTAGACCTGAAAAAGGGGTTTTATTCAAATGGTTGGGTTCATGGGTCCCTTCACCCTTTTATTCACATACTAAACTTAAGAAAACAAAATTGGAAAAAATTAATATTCTTAATTAGCTATCAGCTATTTAGGAATATTATAATTTTATTCCAATGCTTCTGTTGATTGTTGGGTTTCTTCTAATTCAACTACAAGAATAAAAAGAGATTGGCTATGGTTAATACACATTATTGACATTTCAGATTTACTTTTGGCTGTGTTTCTTGTCGGCTTCTATTTGCCAGTAATTTGGCCCAAAATTTATTGATTGCCCTTATTACAGGAAGAATTCAATTAAATAATGAAATCCTTGGCTTTTGTTTTGCGTATGCATTTTTCCTTATTATGATAATCAAAGTGATATTGATAACAACAAATATGAAGATATTTTGTTTCTGTTTGAATGTGAGGTATTTGACAAAAAAATTTCCTGTGAGAGTTTTGGGGATGGGCGGGGGGAGAATGTTGGCTATGAGTTTGGGCCGTGTGATATGTATTACAAACGATTCATGCTTTTGGCCCTTATTCATGAAAATTTTATCGACAGTAAAGCTGCATCTGACATGTCTATATAATATAGTTTCCAACAGTTGCTAATTGGGTACATTTATTAAAGTCATCCATTAAAAAATGTACATGAAGATACCAACATTATGGACCTAGATAAACGGTGACTACAAGTCATAGATTGCTTTGTCTATCATATTTTATGGGGAAATTATCAAAGAGTTTCCTTACTGATCAAGGTAATGGGTTAGGACCTATGGTAATGCCATGATTAAGATTAAATTACATGTGCATAAAAATATGACTTCCTTTCATTTTATGTTAACTAGAGAAAATAAGGTTGTATGTGATCGTGTTATTCAGCCCCAAGAATCAAGTGTGTTGTATTTAAAAAGGTCCCCAATTTGTATTATTTCTTTAATTCTTTTGTACATATTCATGTGTTCTAAAATTGAGCAATTGGCAAAAAATGTGTCCATATAATTTTGATTGTTCGAGCTAGCTAAAAGCCAAGTCGAGATACTATATTGGTTTATGTTATTTTGACAATTTGGTGCTAGGGTAATGGAAAATAGGAAGTTACAAAAGGAATTGTTGGCATTGCTCAAGTTTAAATCAAGGGTTTGAACTTTGTTCATTATCTAATTGTAAGAATTTTTTTTCCACTCCAGGTATTCCATGATCCCTTGTTGTAATACAAATTTATAACGTAATTTTCTTCTTTTTTTAAAATTATTTATTATTTGACACTACTGGTGCATTTATAACTTCTTGTTTTCTGTTGGGATATGATATACCTATCATTATAAAGTGAAGAACGTTCAAGAAAGCCTGTATTATTTTGGAAAAAATTACTAAATTTTAACTTTTCATCAAAAAATCCATAAACAATTTGATAGTGTCAAGAATAATGAATGTCATCAATCAATCAGCTTCTACTGACTGAAATAGCCTAAATTCTAACTCGTTCAACACCCTCAAGCACTTAAATGAAGTGAGATTGTTCATACCCTGCTAGCCCCAATAAGCGCATGAGAGAACATGTTACAAGTGAGATTTGAATATTGGTGGGAAGGATAGTGGTCTAGTGTTCTGAGATTTTCTGAGGCAAAATTGAGTAAGGACAGTACCATTATGGTCAGTTCTTTTATGCTTTATGACAGAAATCTATTGAGAATTTTATTTGAGAAAGCTTGTGGTTATTCAAATTGTAATTAACAAAATTCATCTCAATTCTCAAATTAATGTTCCCAATATATCTGTTCTCCAAGAGGAACAATATTAACAAGGATTCAATGAGAGAATTCATGTTTTGGTCACATTGGGAACTTGAAATTTCCAAAATTTCACCCAAAAAACCCACCTAATAGGATACCTTGATGCAATTAGTAGTATATTAATGTGAATAAATTCATAATAATATTTATTTGTTTTTTATTGTTGAATAAGTCATTCCCACAAAAATCCTTTCATAGCAAGACTTCTGAAGTTGTTAACTTGTTATTAACGACCCTTACCACGTTGTCAATGAGTTTTGATATTTCATGCTCGTGGAGCAATTCAAGGGATGATATATATGATGAATAGCCATAATTACAACATTTTTTTATTGTTGAATAAGTCATTCCTACAAAAGTCCCTATATAGCAAGCCTTTTGAAGTCGTTAACTTGTTATTAATGACCCTTGCAGGGTTGTCAATGAGTTTTTATATTTTTTGCTTGTCGAGCTATTCGAGAGATGATAAATATGATGAATAACCGTCATTATAGATTTTCTGTCTACTGATTTTCAGTCTGTTTATTTGTTGATGATCCACCTCTGCAATAGATATTGTATAGAGCATATATTCCTGCAGGGTTGAGTTTTAAGAGTGCATATGGAATGGCATAGTTCATATTGTTGATGATGCGTATATCCGATGAAGTTCTTAGGAATGATCTGAGAACCAAAATTGGTGATATAAAATGATGAAACATAATACATAATTTCTGTGATTGGCAGTTTTGACATGACTGATAATTAGGTATTGTCTGGTTGTATATCACGTTTCATGTAGTTCTCTGTTTTTATATCGCCATATTTGATCAAGATAAATTGTTAGAATTGCAATGTGAAGGTACTAGTAAACTGTATTGGAAATGTGCTTGTACCCCATCGTACCTTATTATTCGTTGCAACACTTTCGCATATGCTCTGATACCCGGGGAGAAATTGGAGGCATGCCCCAATTTTTAGTATGGCAACAATGATTTTAGCATGAAAGAAATATATTTTAAGAACTAACAAGCTCTGTTAAGTTTGCATTTAGGGTGGGCCCAACAATATGTCCCAAAACAAAAAATTGTTTCGAACTCTAATTTCATGCTCACTTCGACATTTTTGGTTTGACTATGTGAGATTGAAAGGGACCAATAGAGAAGAGAGGAAGTAGGGCATCATTTATTGTTTTTATTCCAATAAATTGATGTCGTATTCAAACATTCTTCATCGTTATTTTAATTATTTTCTTCCTGTATACCTAAATTTCAGCTTGAAGTTTCTATATTTGTCATTTTCTTGGCTATGTCTAGAAAGGGGCAAGGAATGCCAATTGGGAATTCGAATTCATGTTGTCAGACTCAGACTCGTTTGGCTGGTTACTTTGCAACAACTATTTTCAGACTCAGAAAAGAGGAAAAATTTTGTGAACAAAAAATGTACTGATGACATTTCCAATCCATATAAGTTATAAACCCAAAATCTATATAGAAATTCATAAGAGCATGTCAAACAATATAAGAACACAAAATTTGACACTTGATTTATGTATGAAAAATAATGAACTGAAATATGATTCCGTGATAAAATTTACAAATATTACTCAATTCAACTACATAGCTTGTAGTCTCATAACATAATTGGAAAATCAAAATAGACAGTCTTGACTCTCCAAGTCTAATCTCGAACCTCATGCATGACTACAAAATTGCCTAGAATAAGCCCTCGAGGAGATAATGCCAACATCGCTAGACTGTGACAACAACTATGATGCCGGTATATTTGGTGTAGCAACAATATCATTTTATGGTTTCATTCCTAGCTTAGGGAAGTAAAATATACTCTGAAATTGCTTGTAATATTTGGTCTTGCCAAAGTTTGAGTTTGATTTTTTTTGTTCCCGATTTTTATTTTATAAGATAATATAATATGGTGAGAGATTCGCCAAAAAAATTATATATAAATATTATATTATTCATAAAATTTCCTTCCTTTTTTCCTATGTATCATGGAGATTCACCCATTTATTATACATATAAATTTAGGGGGTTCTTAAAATTTTCCCCGGCTAAAATATACTCGATGGTATATGGGAGCTCAGTGTGTAGTAGCGATGTCTAATTTGTAACCCTTCGATGAGAGTGTCCCCTTATACTTTTCATACATGGAGCATAGTCTTATACACTTCCATACTTTGGACGTGATATCACCCCCAGGATGCAACACAGGATTTTAGCAATAGATGCTACACTTAATGATGCCAGAACACGTCTCTAGCCTAGAAATCTAGATGTTTGTGTTAATTCCAAATGATCCTTAAGGTTAATTGAATAAATTTTAAAGTTGATCTTTGATTATGTTTAAATTTTAGGCTCAAAACGATTTCACTTGAATCCCTAAAATGCAGCTAAATGTAGAAAATAAATTCATTTCATTTCGATGAAATCTAAACTAATGAGGTAGAAAGTGCTAGTAATAATGCAACAAACAAGAAATGCAACAAGAAATGATGCCCCACAACTAGCAAGGAAAAAAGGATTCAAAGATACAAATTCAACACTCAAGCAAGACAATCAAGATAAACACAGAGGTACCTGATCATATCAAATTAGAAAGACACCTCAGAGGCCAACACACACTAGAAAACTGAAAGAGAAATCCCGGTTTTGTAATCTTTAGGATCAGTGTGCCTATGAAAGGAAAAATAGTGTTGAAAGGTTGATCAACACGAACGTTTTATATAAAACAATGTTTTCAACTCTTCTATAAGGACAAAAAAAGCGATGGGTGAGAAATGAAAGAAAAAATAAAAAGAATTTCAACAATAAAACTAGACTTGACACCCTAAAGTAAAAATTAAGCGCTATGCAGACCTATAGAGACACAAACAGACTCGGACCTTAACAATCGACCAAACTGATCAAAAAACCAAATAGGAAAAGGAGAGATAAAGAAGCCATAGCTTCCCAGCGGAGTCACCAATTTTTTTGTGAAGACAATCCCCTTTGTGGACAGAGGTGATCTCTCTAGCCCTAGAGTGGGTATAGAAATGCACAAGAATATCTAACGAACCTTTTCCTAGTTTGTATTCAAAGTGGAATAATAAGAAGAACCTATATCTTCCTGATGCTATCATCCATTCCTTTGATGAAGACCTTGATTGTACGATCCTTCAGGCTCGCTCCTTGTTGGAGATGGGATCCCCTCGAAGTAAGAAATAAGGAAATACTCTGTAGATCGAGGAGCGAAGCGTGTAATGCGGAGTCTATTTTGAATCATAGGGGCTTTGGTGTGGGTCAAAGCCCCTTATTATGCAATGGAATGGGATATTTTGTGAACGTTTCACTCTGCCCATGGTTTTGGACCATGGTATTTTAAATTCCAAATATATATAAGGGTTCTAGATAGAATTCATAGGAATTCAAGTAGAAGTTGATGAAATGAATTTGGATGTGAGACTGTTTTGAGTCAGATTCTATGTTTTGGGTTAGAGAAAAGGCTCTTGCAGCTGTGTGTGCAGATACCTTGGGAAGTTTGCAGCTGTGTGCACAAAGCCCTGCAGCTGTGTGCACTGGGTGAAACTAAATGTATGAGAAAGATCTGGCTATTAATGAAATAATTATTGATAATATCTTAGTTGAATTTATGTGTGTTATTTTTGCTTACTATTTATAACTATGTATGTTGAATAATGGTTTTGATATGTAATTGAATAACACAGTCTTGTTTATGGTTATCTACTTTATTTAATGCATAACTACGTAATATCACACATTCTATAGTAATTTCAATATATGTGTTGAACATCACCTATATTATTGATATATCTGATTTGAAAAGAGCTAATATGAAGGAAAATACCTAAAGCCACAATCATCTATCCCTTTGGATGCATAAACCTGGTTCTATCATACTCCTATATTTCCTTGGGTGAGACTTCAGTCTGCGAAAGTAAATCGCTGCCAAAAGGGCCGATAATAGTGGGATTTGTTGGACTGTGCAATCACTTTGAACCTAGGTCTAGGCCCCATAAAGCCAACAAATGATTTTGTTATTGGGACCGAGATCTCACTAGGGGATAGCTAGATGTGGAATCTGTCTAAGAAAGAGATTGAAGATTGGGTAAGTCTAAAATAACATGATTTTGTTGTGCAAGAAAGAAAAAAATCATGCATCTCTACTGAACATTAGTTACAAAAGCATATCTATAAAGATCAGTATGAGATATTTTTCGCTTCGTTTTCTAGTGAGATGTACAAGTGGATCTCAATACTAGCTACATAGACGACTCAGTTCAATAATAAGCTAACTGCATGGACCTAAGATTTTATTGAGAAACTAAAAAAGAATGATAATGAGATCACGAGAGCTGTTGATTATTAGATAGAAAATATACTTGGAGGGTTTATCACTGAGTTCTCAATTGAGACTTCTGTGTCTTATAGCGAAGCAGATCATAACTTCTTCACAGGCCTCAGAGGTAAGTACCTGAATTCACTGATGTTTTGGATTAAAATTCTACTGTGTGAAAAGTGTGTACTACGAATGTGCTTGGATTGATGTGTGAAGAAAGAGAACCTAGTGCTACGCGAAGAAGAAAAAGGTTTAGGACCATTTGTGGAACATACATTGAAAAATAATATAGTTCGTTGTTTTGGTTTGGAGAAATAAACCCTGCTACCCCAAGAAGTCTGAGATCTGAGAGTCAGTGGAACACTGTTGAGATCCCCCATCCTTCCAACTCCATCATCACTCTATTCCATTGTGTGCCTCTACCTCCACCTCCACCTCCCCAATTCACCATGGCCCAAGCCTCGAATATTCCTGTGTTCAAGGGAGTAGATGATCCTAAAAAGTTCTGGTTTGTGGTAGAAGCGATATGGAGTTCATAGAATGTTACTGATGAAAACATGAAAAAAGTGCAGTTGGTTACCACACTACAAGATAGACCATTGCCTTGGTACATGAAATATGTTACGATGAATGTAAATTATTCTTTGGCTGAGACCAAGACTGCACTAAATGCTCAATTCAAAAAACTAAAATCACAGTCTCAGTGTATCATTGAGATCAAGGAGATTAAGCAGTTTGCTATGGAGACTGTATGGGAGGTAAATCAACAATTTAAGACGTTGTTGAGCCAAATTAGCTTTAAGATCCCGGATGAGAAACATAGAGAATGGTTCATTGTTGCGTTTTTGCCTCATCTCAGTTTTCCATTGTCACAACAAAAGGTTCCCACTCAAGCTTATGCATTGGAGATAGCAATGAAGATGGAAGGTTTGCCGATAGTTGATACAAGCATAGGGGTACAATAGATTTAGACTCAGTTGGCGATCTTGCATATGGAGCTATAAGATCCAAAGAAGGGAAATGAGGTTTTCTTTGATATAATGTCAGAAGTCTGGTGTATCAAGTGTAAGGCAAAGGGTCACTATAAAGAGCAGTGCCTTGTTTATAGAGAATATTTGAATGTTGGGATATTGAGTCCATTGAAGCTTGGATCGAGCGCAGGGCCAAGTGTAGGGCCCCACATATGGTGTAGCTTATGCGAGGTTCCAGAACAACATTCCATGAACTATTGTCACCCATTGAAAAATCTTATTAGATCGTCGAAGCAATTGTTCTGCAATTTCTGCAGTTCGATGGGACACAATGAGAAACATTTTAAGAGCTATGATCTGATGACGCAGAATAATCTAGGTGCATATCGAATGTAGATAGAAGTTCGCGAAGCTTCGATTTCACCGACTGTGTGAGGAGGATTCCTAGGCTGAGGAGGAAATGCAGGTCGTGGACGAGGCCAGATGATATGCTACAACTATGAGCAAGCTGGACATTTCGCCAGGGACTGTTAGAATCCTACTGTGGCTTCTTGTAAGTATTGTTAAGAATTTGACCATGAAATTGAAGATTGTCCCATTTTTTAAGCTAAATTTCAGGAGAAGTGCAACCAGTAGCTAGCTCAGAATATACAAATTATGAGGGTTGAACCGTGCTAGGTAGATCCAAGCGTTAACATAGTAACATGTAGTGGTGTGAATACTGGAGGAGACCTCACAGAAGGAAAAAAGTATTTGACGGAGACCTGGGTAAGGAAAGCTAAAGATAGGAATGTTAGATTTAATGTGAAGTGCAAGAAAGAAACATTCGTGGAAACAAGGAAGACGTTTATGACCCCTAAATCTTCACCACCTACCACGCAAAGACAATTGTTTCCATTGGAGAACAAGCTTAAGGAGAATTTCAAAGTAAAGGAAGCTCATCAATCTATCTTGGCGTCCTTCTTGTAGACATGTATGAAATTGCTAAGGGACCAGAGGGTTGTAGAAGGGTTGTTGGTGCTGATAGATAACTGCATTGGCAAGGAAAGGTTGCAGCTAAAACAACATGCAACAAATAAAGTATGCAAGAACAAGAAGAGAACCGGTTGGGAGATGCAGTTGACTACATAGATAGAATATTATGAGATGGATCAAGTCATTCTTGATCTAGGATCAGATTCCAACGTTTTTCCAAAGCCAACATAGGAGCAGATCGGAAGGCCTATGCTGCAATGGTCACCAATTCAGCTGAGGATGTAAAATCAAAAGAATATCATTCTTATGGGGTGATTTCATGGGATTAGCATAGATATTGATGGATCTAGTGTATTTGTCGAATTCAAAGTGTTTTAGACCATTGATGATAGTAATCCTTATCCTGCACTATTTGGATTTGACAGGGCTTACGACATGGATGCTATAATCAACTTGAGGAGGAGGCAAATGATCTTTGAGAAGAATGTTACCCACATTTTTGTGCCATTAAACCCATTCGAAGGTGCACGCTATACAGAGCATGTCCATCATGAGTATGGAGATGTTGAGATTGACCATATATATAAGCTAATTGCATCTCATGAAGGTTGGATCAATCCCACCGAGTATGGTAGAATTTTTTGGGAGCGCGATAGTTCATGCATTTCAAATTCTAATGAAGAGCTAGAGCATTGGCAGAATCATTTGCATTAAGAAACTACTAAACGTTGTAACAGGGTTACCAGATCTCTGCGTTGTATTAGGTAAGAAGCGCACAAATTTCCTTTTTGAGACGGAGCGGTGAATGTTGTCTTATTTTTGGAGGAATTTGAGAATAAGGTTCTTAGGTTCCTATATTACTAGTTTAGTCCCTTATTGTTGTTAGTGTATCCCCCTTATTTTTATTTTTGTACCTCTATAACCCCCATATTGTTGTTATTGTTCCCTTACGTTATTATTGTTAGGTCAGATAGGATTATATTGTGACCCCATGGACTCCTATATATAGAAGGAGGTTTTGTCATTTGTATTATCCAAGAAATGTTCATTTATGTAATGTAAAGAAGGTTTCCCCCTCGAACTGGCTTATTTATAAGGTGTTGATCTCTCCTTTATTCTATTTTTTGGAGCTGGTTTCATAACATTTGGTATAAGAGCTTTGGATTCTACGGTTTCGCTGCTCCAAAAAATTCATCGTGGAATTTACGCTATAATTTTTTTTCTACAAAGGTTCAGATGCTGAAATTTTTACCATGAGAAGCTAAACTCCTGAGGAACTTCGTGTAAACATTTCAGATCTTGGTTCGCAATATTTTTGGAGATATGATCTGTGGAAGTTAGGGTTTTTGCAGGATCTTGAATTTCATCTAAAATATGTGATCTTGGGAAAATCGTCATAACTCTAGCTTTGAGCATCAAATTTGAATTCTGTAAAAATTAGCCAAAGTTACACGGACTATAGTTTCCTGTTTATCAATTTTAGAGTCGAAGGAGGAAAAAATGACACATGGCATTTTGTACAAGTTCGCTCTACTAAACCCATCCATAATTAGGCCATTGTGGGAGATTGGGCATAACTTTTTCTTGAAGCATCTAGATCAAGTCAGACATGTGGCATTCGAAAGAATATTTATAGGGCTAATACAGGACCAAATTTCATATATTGATGATCTAAAATCATAGAGATAATGCAGTTTCAATATCGAGCTCCTCAAAGGAAAGAAAAAGGTGTGTATTTGTTTTTCATATTGCATAAGTCTTGTTTGAAAATTCAGTTTGAAGTGATTCCAAGGGCATATTGAAGCATGGATATCAGTATTGGGTTCTAAAATGTCCCCTAAAAATAATTCAACATCCATTAAGCCCTCAGAATTCTCTACTATGAATCATGATGATGAAGAAGTGCAACATGATATATCAAAATTACAAGAGCAAGTGCACCAAATTTTGCTCTTGCAAAGAGAAACAAAAAATGAAATGGAAGTTTTGAAGAAAGGCATGGAAGCTAAGATGGATAGTTTGAAGAAGGGCATGGAAGACAATATGGATGGTTTGAAGAAATGCATGGAAGCTAATATGGATGGTTTGAATAAAGGTGTAGAATATAATATGGATGGTTTAAATAATGGCATGGAAGTCATGGAAGAAAAAATGGAAGGTTTGACAAAGTTGATACAAGAAATGATTCCTAATGGTGAAAAGACAGTATATGAAACTCATGATGAGAAAAAAATAAATGTTAATTGTAATTTCATAAACTCGAATGTTGGATGGAAGACCCACCATATTCCAAAGATCGATATGATGAAGTTTGATGGCAAAGATCCTATAAGATGGATACTACAGATGGAGCAATATTTTGATCTCAATAATGTGCAAAACACACAAAAGGTATGCATTGCAACATTATATTTAGAACAAAATACATTTGTATGGTATCGATGGCTTTGCTCCTGTAAAAAAAATTTCACTAGGTCAATTTTCACAAAGGAAATTATATCACATTATTAGGATACAATGAGAAACACCTTCTTTAGCCAATTGATAAATCTCAAAAGAAAGTGTTGAGTAGTGGAGCACATTGAGGACTTCCAAAAATTGAATATAAGGGTAAAGGATATTCCAGAGGAACACAGGATTGATGTCTTCATAGGGACTTTAAAGGATAACATCCAACATGAGGTTCGCCTTTGGGAACCTGGTTCATCGGAGAAGACATTCAGGTTGGAAAGAAAAATTAAATGTAAAATTATGGCGACAAGGAATCCTACTACTCACATCTATAAAGATGGAAGTGTTGCTACTCCTAAAATTCCACATCCTACAAGGATGACACCACAAAAATTGGAAGAAGAAAGAGAAAAAGGGCTTTGCTGCATTTGTGATAGAAAATAAACTAAAGGTCATAAGTTTGTTGAGAAGAAATTATTTTACATAGATTGTGAAGAGGAGGAAGAAAATGAACAAGAAACTTCAAAAGAAGAGAATATACACCAGTAACCAACTACAAAGAAAGAAGAAATGAGTATGACCATATCGTGTAATGCATTGGCAGGAATTACCACTCCTCAAACTCTCAAGATAGAAGGACATATGAAGAACAAAAGGGTAATGGTTTTGATTGATTCGGGTGGTACCCATAATTCTATGCATTGTAAGGTAGCCAAGGAATTAAATTTCTTCCTATACCCAACGCCATAATTTCAAGTGATGGTTGCAAATGGAGGAACTATAAATTGCTATGGAAAATGCCATAATATCAAGCTAACCATGGGGGAATATGTATTGAATAGTCAAATTATTTCCATTCCAATGGGAGGTGTTGATGGTGTATTAGGAGTTCAATGGTTACAATATTTGGGGACGGTAGCTTTAATTTTCAAGAACTTTTCTTGAATGTTTTTTTCAAAAGGAAAGGAAGTCGAATTAAGGGGGATAAGAGGGAAGACAAGAAAGATAATAATATCTAATTTCATGACAAATATTCTAAAGAAATAACAACAAGGCTTAATTGCACAATTATGCTCACTATAATTTCCAACATCAAAATCATCTATTTCTCTAGATCTCCAAAAATTCTTGGACAATCATTCCAAGGTGTTTGAAACTCCCAAAGGACTCCCACCTATTCATGATCATGATCATGTTATTAATTTGATTCCAAGAAGTGTTCCTCCAAACATCAGGCCTTACAGATATCCTTATGTCCAAAAGAGATAAATTGAACGTATGATTGCAGAAATGTTAGAGGCTAGTATAATTAAACCTAGTCAAATTTATTTCTTTGCTCTAGCAGTATTGGTGCACAAGAAGGATGGATCGTGGCACATGTGTTTTGATTATAGGGAGCTCAATAAGCTCACTATTAAAGATAAATTCCCCAATCCTATGATTGATGAATTATTGGATGAATTACATGGAGCAATTTATTTTACCAAGTTGGATCTTCGTTCAAGATATCATCAAATTAGAATGAATACTGAAGATATTCCGAAAAAAACATTTCAAAATCATGAGGGTCATTATGAATTTTTGGGCATGCCTTTTGGCCTTACCAATCCACCTTCTACATTTCAAGGGTTGATGAATTCCATTTTCAAACCCTTCCTTAGAAAATTTGTGTTAGTATTTTTTGATGATATACTAATCTACAGTAGGTCTTGGAAGGATCATGTTCAATATGGTGACACAGTGCTCAAACTATTTGAGGAAAAATAATTATATGCAAAAACCTCCAAATGTTTCTTTGGGGTACAAGAGGTGGAATATCTAGGTCATATTTTATCTCACGAGGTGTTAGGTAGACCCTAACAAAATTAAAGCCATTAAGGAATGGAAAGTCCCCACAACCATAAAGCAGTTGCGAGGATTTCTTGGGTTAACGGGGTATTGTCACAAGTTTTTTAAGAATTATGGGAGAATAACAAAACCTCTAATAACATTATTGAATAAATATGCATTTTCATGGACTCCTGAAGCAACTAAGGCCTTTGAACATCTTAAAGAGGCAATGTGCCTATCACTAGTATTATCTACGCCAGACTTCACAAAAACCTTTATTGTGGAATGTGATGCCTTAGAAATGGAATTGGTGTTTTTTTAATACAAGAAGGAATACACGTTTCTTTTGAAAGTCATCCAATCAAAGGAAAGTATTTACAAAAAACTATTTATGAGAAGGAAATGTTGGAAATACTACATGCACTAAAGAAATGGTGACCTTACCTAATGGGAAGACACTTCAACGTAAAAACTGATCATGATAGTCTTAAACACTTTTTGGAACAAATACTATCTTCAGAAGAGTAGCAAAATTGGGTCCCAAAGATGTTGGGTTATGACTTTGAAATAATCTACAAAAAAGGGAAGCTAAATGTTGTTGCAGATGCACTCTCAAGAAAGAATGAAGAGGTGGAAGCATTTCTTTGTGCAATTTCTATTATCCAACCAGATTGTATAACCGAAGCAAGGGATGAATGGAAGAATGATGAAGAAGTGTGGACACTCATTCAAATGTTACAACAAGATCCTAGTAGATCTGATACATTAATTTGGAGAAATGGTTCCTTATGGTACAAAGATCTGTTATAAATTTGTAAGGATTCCCAACCAAAAAAAAAGATTCTTTTGGAATTTTACACTTCTCCTTTAGGAGGACACTCAGGATTTTTAAAAACTTACCACAGGGTGAAGAAATGTTTTTTTTTTGGATTAAATATGATATTCAAAATTTTATGACAGAATGTTTGGTTTTCCAGCAAAATAAAGTTGATACAATCAAGACGCCAGTTCTTCTACAACCCTTATCCATTCAAAGTCAACATTGGTGGTAGCTGATAGACCTACTGAGTATGCACACTTTTTTGCATTACCTCATCCATTTAAAGAAAGTACAATTGCTACTGCATTTATGGAAACAATTCAAAAGCTACATGGAAACCCAAAGATTATTGTAAATGACAGAGATCCCATTTTTACTGGAATTGTTTGGATGGAATTATTTTCTTGTTTGGGTACTCAACTAGCCCATAGCTCATCTTATCATCCTCAATCTTATGGTCAAACTGAGATAGTGAACAAATTTTTTGAAGGATATCTTCGTTGTTTTGTATCCAATAAACAAGAAAAATGGGTCAAGTGGTTACCTCTGGTTGAATGGTGGTATAACACTTCCTTCCATACTGCAGCAAAACTGACCCCATTTATGGCACTTTATGGATATCATCCACTGTCCATCACATCATATTTAAGAGAAAATTCTAAGGTTCAAGTAGTGGAATATCACATCGAGCATCAACAACAAGTTCTCCAACTCTTAAAGGATAACCTAAATTTGGCACAAAATCAAATGAAACAACAGGCAGATCAATATTGCAGTGATAGAATTTTTGATGTAGGAGACTGGGTATTTTTATGGCTACAACCATACAAAAAAATTTCCCTCAAGCAAGCTAAGAAGGATAATAAATTATTGCTAAAGTACTATGGTCCTTACAAGGTGTTGCGAAATATTGGTACTTTGGCATACAAATTGGAGCTTCCTGTTTCTTCGCGAGTGCATCCAATTTTCCATGTTTCATGCTTAAAGAAGGTTATAGGTGACAAAATTCCAGTTCAAACAATATTGCTAGAACTTGATGAGGAAGGAAAAATCATATTGGAACCTGAATCAATCATGGAAACAAGATCTCGACAGCTATGAAATCGATCAATTATCTCATCAAGTGGAAGAACTTATCCACTGAAGACTCTACATGGGAGGATGAGAATTTTATACATAAGCACCCAGAGCTACTCAAGCGTTGAGGAAAACACTTTTTTGAAGGAGAGGGGCATGTTAGGTCCCTATATCAATAGTGTAGCCCTTATTTGTGTTAGTGTATCCCCCTTATTGTTATTGTTGTTATTGTCCCCTTACATTATTATTGTTAGATCAACTAGGATTAAATTGTGACCCAATGGACTCCTATATATAAAAGGAGGTTTTTTTATTTGTATCATCCAAGAATGTAAAGGAGGTCCCCCCCTCGAAGTGGCTTATTTCTAAGGCATTGATCTCTCTTTTCTTCCATTTTTGGAATTGGTTTCATAAAAAAGTTTCCTGAGGACCAGAGATGCGAAGCATTGGAATTCACATTGAGGTATACCCCATCCAGATGGTGAGGTGCGCAAAGGGTATGTTAAGGTGGATGGAATATTTTTTGCAAGATGAAAAGTTTGATATTTGGCCAGGTTGATACACAAATCATGGAGAAGTATGATGGTCAGAAGGATCCTCGTGGGCACTTGGCTCGCTGGACTAAAACTTGGGGCATTGAACCTCAAACAGAATGGGTGCGCATGTTCTTTCATTCTTTGGATATAATACCTCAGTAATGGAACCTTGAAACATATTTGTGTCATGGAACCATGGATTAGGATGAGATGATAGATGGGTTCCTATTAACATATAACTTCGATGATGGCTGAGAATGCATTAATAAATCTCTTCAAGGAGTGAAAGTAAGAGTACTTTGCATTACAAAGGAGCCAAGGATGTTCACAGACCCAACCAACAAGCTTATGTTGGGGCAGGAGATTTGTTGGTACCAAGATGACCAGGCACAAAAAGATTATGTTGGAGGATGGCTTCATTGCAGTTGCAGTAATGTGTGGTAGTCTAAAGGAAGGCGTAGTTGGAGGGTACTACGTCGAGGGAGGCAGGACTTCGATGAGGGGATGAACATCGTGGAGTTCATCAAAAATATGACCATTAGAGAAGTAAACATTGATTAGAAAATGACTTGGTCATTAAAAGGAGTGGGAGGGATGAAATTAATGGGCATATTTTGGTGGATCTGCCACCAAATCAACATTTATGATGAGTCTCTAAAGGAAATGATGCGATTTTACTTCAAAAATTTATATAAATAAGGGATCATTCTCCCTATTATAACACTTTGCACATGCAGTATTAGAAGTGATATCTACTGTCTGCAAGATAGTTAAGTGAGTTGTTGAATGATGGAGTACAATTTCGCCACATTAAGAGAATAATTGATCACGACAGGGCTCAACCACACAATCCAGCTAGGAGTAGATCACAGCATGATGGCCATACCTCTAGTAACAACCATAGAGCCAAGGTCCCCCAGAAGGAAGATGACTACGGGCACAGTGTTTTCCCCAAAGCCTAAGAAACCAATCATCAGGTAGTCACCTCAGAAGAAAAACTCGTCAAAAAAATGGAGTAAAGGAGCTCAAGATCGGAAGAAAAAAGCCATGGAAATAGAGTCAGATGAATATGAAGAAGAATAAGTCCCTAATGAGATTTATTCCAAGGAGTTTGAGCCAATCTCTAGGCTGCCTCCATATATTCTTCCCTAGAAGCTAGAGGCTAAGAAGCCAGTGAAATATCCTGACATAGTGAAGTACAAGGTGTTTACACCATTGATTCCAGATGAGGTGCTGGTGGAAGGAGAGTTGTTGGCCAAGGTGCCTCAGCTTAAGATGGAAGATTGGAATTTTAATGATCAGAGCAAATATCCACAGTTTGAGCCCAGCAGATATCTGCGTCAGCAGACCTACAAAGGAAAAATAATGTGATTGGAGCCAATGAAATGGGTGAAGGGTATCCAGGAGTTCAGGATACTCAATATGTTATATGTACCACACTTTAGGCACAGTAATATCAACACTATTTGTGTGCACCAATTTTTGGTCGTAGTGCATGATGATTTTTTGTAGTTGAGGAAGAAGATCCCCATTACTGAGATGCTCATAAGGCGAATTATGACCCTTCCCTACCTTGGTTCAGACCCCGCGAAAGCTTTTGTGGGTAAAAGGCAAGATAAGCAGCTTATGGATAAGATGAAGAATGAATATGAGTTAAGCAAGGGAACCAAGGGTTATCTAATTAACTCCATCTTGGATAGGACTGTGTGCTTCACCATGCATATCCTTACGAGAAAGATTACAAGGAAAATTTGTGGAGAGGAGGCTTATGTGCCTATCATTGCTTTAGCTGCAGAGGGCGTAGTCTATAACTAGGTAGGATACTTATGTGTTAAATTCCTCGTTGATTGTATAAAAACCCAAGAAGAAGGCAAGTAGTTCCACTACGCGTGGAATATTCTTCTCATTGCATTGATGGAGTGGTGAGAACTAGAGGAGTCGCAGTTCAACATTGTAGACCCTGATCTATGTGAAGTAGTCAGATATAGTTCACTATGGCATTTGGAAGAGCCATTGGGGATTATGGAAAATAAGTTTTTTTGGGTAGGATTCGAAATGAGCTTGCATACATTGATTAACAAAAAGCCCTGGTTATCACCAATCATTATGGATAAATATCGCCAAGTAGCGGATTTCAAAGCAAGCTTCCATCATATACACATTCAGGTGATGAAGGACCTCCCAGGGGTCTGATACAAGCTGTCGTACTTGGTCAAGGAAGAAGGTGTGGAGACCATAATTAGTCACTGGTTGAGTGATTGGTTAACTCTGCCCCCTAAAGACACAGAGCATGCAGGAACAAGTGGAGTGAAGCCCACTAAGATAACAGGAAAAAAGGACATGAAGGTTCGAGAACCTGATATAGAGATTCTAGACAGAGGAGGGGATTATATTCCTGGTGGTGATCTCAACACAGATCCAACTTCCCCCTTTACCACCAAGTGAAGACAACCATAAAAGGGTTTCATGCAAAATAAGTCAAAGTATGATAAGTTCGCTGGCCCACAGGCCATGGTCCTTACTTCAAGGGACCTTGATGAAATTGGGGATACTGTGAAGCAGGCCACTAAGAAATTATGGGACAGTATCGAAGAGAAATATAAGAAAGTGTTGGCAGATGTTCAGAAGGCCTTTCAAGACTTGCAGGTGCAAATGAGAATTGTTCAGGCGAGTGTGAGTGGATTGCAAGTGAGTGTGATTCAACCAAGCAGAGCACAGGATAGAAAAATAAAAACTATGCATGAGTTGTCATTGACATCTGATAACCACGCGGTGCCTATCCCTGTAGGCACAATAATTTTTTACACAATGGAGCAACTAAGGCAAGTGGCCCTCTGCCAGAATACAAAGTTGAATCTCAATGCAATGCCACTGCAGGATTTACATGAAATCCACCAAGGCATTGATGAGGAGCTAAATATTAGAGAGCAGTGGGCCCTTCTGATCATTCAGGACGTTATGAAGGAACGATAGAGAATGGTCGAGGAAAATCATCTTGTTGTCCAAGAATGCGCAACTGAAGTAGTGCAATGACATAAGTCGGAAGAGTTTATATCTAAAGAATGCAACGAGATACCAGAGCTCCAGATTTAGGTTATAGCTTCGCTAAAGGAGAAATTGGCCAAGATAGCCTCTGTAGTTAGGGAATCCAAGTCCAAGGTTGACGAAGTGCGCTTGGAAATTCAAATGAAGGTAGTTGAGTTGTAGATGCAATTACATCCTACCACTCCGCGAGAATTCTGGGAGCCATGCGTAACTGAGCTGAAATTTGTATCAAAATAGGTTGAGTCCCGCATACAAGAGTTTGCACATATATTTGGGAAATTTCTTGATCTATGGACCTCATTGTAGGAGACCCTCAGGTGAAAAATTTACAGGCTGAAGTGCGCGAGAAGCTAGAACAACTGGATCAGATTAAGGTCACTGTTAATACCTTAGCACCAATGCAGTAACTTACCCGTCTCCAAGAGGGTAAATTATTACAAGAACAAGTTGATGAGCTTCATAGGAAGGAGCATCTACTTACAGATAGGCTGAAACCATGGGAAGCTATGGCCAGCCATCTCTCCCAAATGAAAGAAAATAAGTTGAAGGCACTGCACACAACACAGTGAGGATTCGAGTAGAAGGTAGCCAAGAAGGTTTTAGAGACACTGCTTAGAGAGATTAAGGAGTTTGAAAAGCAGTGTGCTGAAGTAGTGCCCCAGTTGAATAATTCCTTGAGAAACATCAAAGCGAAGATAGATGGCACACCAACTTTGTGACTGGGGACGAGTCACAGTTTTGTGTTGGGGGCCTATTGGAGATGGGATCCCCTTGAAGGAAGCAGCAAGGAAAGACTATACAGATCAAGGAGAGGATCCTGCAACACAGAGTCTATTTTGAGTCATAGGGGCTTTGGGGTGGGTCAAAGCCCCTTATTATGTAATGGGATGGGATATTTTGTGAAATTTGGACTCTACCCATGGTTTTGGACCATGGTATTGTAAATTATAAATCTATATAAGGGTTCTATATAGAATTCACTGGCAATAAAGTAGAATTTGATGAAATGCATTTGGATGTGGGACTATTTTGATTTAGATTCTATGTTTTGGGTTAAAGAAAGGCTCTTGCAGTTGTGTGCGCGAAGACCTTATGAATTATACAGCTATGTGCACATGCCCCTAGAGCTGTGTGTGCAGGGTGAAACTGAATGTATGAGAAAAATTTGGCTATTAATGAAAGAACTATTGAGAAGATCTGTGTTGTATTGATGTGTTTTCTTTTCACTTACTATCTATAACTGTGTATGCTATGATAAGGGTTTTGATCTGTGATTGAATAGTTTAGTATTTTTTATGGTTATCTACTTTATTTAATGAATAACTATGTAAGATCGCGTAGTTTGTAGTAAGTTCAACAGATGTGTTGAATAACACCTATATTATTGATAGATCTGATATACGAAGAGATGATAAGAAGGAAAATACCTAAATCTAGATCCTCTATCCCTCTAGATGCATAAACCTCGTTCTAGCACCCCCTATATTTCCTCAGGTGAGACTTTGGTCTGCGCAAGCAGATTGGTACCGAAAGGGCCGGTAATAGTGGGATTTGTTGGATTGTGCAATCACTTCGAACCTAGGTCTAGGCACCATCAAGCCAACACTCCTCGTGGCTTGTGGCATTCAAATACCTGTAAGATATCAATATACAACAAAAAGAGGAATGACAAGATACATAACATACATTGAATACACACTACCTAACAAATCAAGGAGAATTAGGCTACTTGCATATATATCTAGACTAATATGGAAAGTGAAACATCAGATATGTTATTAATTATAGAAATAGAAAGCATACAACCATGGACTTTATTTTGGATACATCCCTTGGTGATGTCCAAGTCTGAATCGAGGCTCTTCAAGAAATATTTCTCCCAAGTGGGAAATTAGGCATAATCACAGCATAGAGATGCAAAGGATTAATGATCAGGTAAGACCAACCAGTAACGAAAGGATGGGATTCAATTTATAGGTAGGGAGAGGTAGTTAGGGATCCATAAAAGGCCCACTTCTCAAGGGAAAATTTCCTAATAATAGGATCAAGAGCTCCAAATGAGAGACCTCAACCATATCTCCATTGAACCATATCCAGCTCATTGTTCTGGAAGCTTCTAGTGCATAGAGATTCTTCTCCATTTGAGGAAACACTTCCAGAAAGGGATCAATGTGGTTTTTCCAATCAAAAGTGTGTTTGCGGCACATGGTCAAAGTGTTTAAACCTACCATTAGCACAGGGAGGAAAATGGAAAAGAGCACTGACCCTGAAATTTAGGTTTTGAGCTGAGCTTCTCCAGAAATTCTTCAAGGCATCTTTCTGTTAATCTTCAAGGTATATATTGATGTATTTTCCATGGTGAATATATTACACAGTTTTCATCTTAGGGCACTTCAAGATCAGGGACAAGAGGTGAACAGGCTGAAAAATTACTGTGTAACAACAATTTACAACACTTTCATACTGCTGCTAAAAATTTGACCCCTGGAAGAGATTTTTGCCCCCTGTAACTGCTACAATATTTTTTCCTCCTGCAAGTTGTAGCTTCACAAAACCTAACGAGACAAGAGAAAATATTCCTTGAAAAAATTTCAACATTTTCTCTTCTTCTTCGTCCTCCCAAATTCTCTTATTCTCCTTCGCTATTGCAAATCAAACTTGCTTGATATGAGGTCGAGATCCCTTGTATTTATAACCTTTCTTGAGGGTCGAATACCCCTCCTTTAGGCCGAGTTGGTCTTGGGATTATCCATGGATTTTTTTCAATAAAAAACAAAACATTTTTATTCATTACAATGAGTCCAAATTGGATTGTGATACATGACCAATATTATTCTTTATCCTAGAAAGACCTAGAAATATATAGAAGAACTAAAAGCACGAAGAACATGAATTTCACTCAAACTTGAGTATGAAACCCATAGTCCAAATATTAAAATAAAATTTATTTTTCTTTCGCTTTCTTTATTTATAAAGAATGTACAATGTTATTATTACAATGAAGATCGAACCTAGTTACAATTTCCAATGCTGCATCTTAACTAGGGAGGTATTCATGATACAAGGATTCTCAATATTGAAGCATTATCATAAGAAGAGTCAGATTGATAAGCCATATTTTTCTCAAGCATATTATCATAACCAACACTGTTATTGAAGGCCTTAATTACAATATCATCTTTAATTATGAGCATTACGTTGGGAGGCGTTAAGTGAGTTTCCACACCACATCTCAAGGAAATACCCCTTCCATAACTCTACAAATTATGTTCTTTAATCTTATGCAACTATGATTATCACAATGTATCCATGTAGGGCTAAGTGTTCCTTCAAAGAAGTATGATAGTAACTTCCTAAGCTAAACTACTTCCCGAAAAACCTTGCTTGCAACAATATATTCAACTTTAACACTACTCAAAGTGTTAGTATGAATATTAATTCCAAACGTATGAAAAAATACCACTTTAGATGTGCATAAAAAACAACCCTACCAACAAAGATGGCTGCCAATATCCTCAGATCCGCAGTTAGGTGATCAAGATAAATTCTGCAAAAATCTAGATCTATGCATTAGAAGACATTAAGCAGTAGAAAAAACAAGATTTACTCCATGCATCCAATAGACAAGATAAGAATATGTTGAATGAATTTTGTATTAATGGCACCTGGGAGGAAAACACAGAAGGGTGTTACCAGTTCTCCTCAATGGGATGGGTTCTTGTAAGTCCTCAGCACTTCAGATCTAAAACTCCTCTCTCTTGATGGTGTAGAAATCCCAGACAAAAATGGTAGAAAAATATGACTATGATGGTGGATCAATAGTCAGACCAAAGTATAGATCCAGAGTGATCTTTAGGCAACAAAAGGTGGTAAATGAATGGGAAAACTCTTATATTTATAGAAAAATATTGAGTTAGTCTAAATATTGGTGCATAATTAAAATATTATTAACCAAAGCAAGATCCAACTTTTATGGAATATTTTGTTATATTTATTGGAGGGAAAAGGAATTTGACTTCGGTCAAATCCCTTTATTTGTAAATAATAAATAAATAAATGATTTATTTATTATTTTAAGGATGTGGTTGAGTAATAATCAAATACATAATCATTTATTTAATCATTTAAGGGTGATTTAGTAATATTTTACAAAGAATATTATTTAAATAAGGTTAAAATAATTATTCTTAGAAAATAATAAGATAAATAATGATTTATCTAATTAATTTCCTTGTTTTGGGTTAAATATAACCAGGAATATTAATTAAACTATTGTTTAACTAATTATTCCTTGAGGAAAATCAAACAAATGTAGATTTATTTAATATTTCCTCATGGGGTTTCCTGTTTAGACCATAAACAACTTAATAAAGGTGGTTTACTAAGCTATTTTCATAGTGGAAACAATTTTACTTAGGGTAAAATTGGTCTTACATGGTGTACTTGGCTCCATCTAATGATAATAGGTTAGATGACCAAAAAATGGTGTAACAGATCCCCCCCCAGCGTGTGAGCGTTAGGAGCTAATCGTATGACCGAAGTACGTTGTAAGAAGTCAATCACAAGACACGGAAGGGGAAGTCAAAGAGAGAGAATTATAAGTTAGACCAAAGTGCTGAAAGGAATAGACCCGGAGGAGGCGAAACTTACAGGTGCGATAAATCTCTTTTATGAGTGAGTACCTGGGCTATAGGCAGTGCCAGAGGCATACCTATGCCCACTGAGACAAAGTAAAAAGAATAAGGCATCCAGTAAACAAGGGAATGAACAATATAGTACATGTTGGCATAAACATGAGCCAGATAAACATCATGATAATTAATCCCACATACATATTGTACCTGGGATAACAACCACAACTTTTACAATAATATCTAAGTATATGATATATAAATACAACCCAGATGCCCCTGTAAACAGGAAAGGGCTCTGAAAATCTAACTAATACATGCAATCAAAAAGGCACTACAAGCGGCTGAGACCGACATCATCAATTCTATGGAGCTACATCGAAGGCTGAAAGGAAGAGGTCATCCGGGCATGTGGGGGACTACCTGTAGGGCCACCCCCTCATGAGGGCTGAGACATCTCACACACACCTGGGAATCACTGATATCAGCTACTGCATCACTGAACCATCAAGTATACGTATCTCGATCATGCTGAAAGGAGCTGGAGCTGAGAAACAATCAAGTCAAAGGGAAATAAGGAATCCCTTTGCCTGATCTGAGGCACCAAACAAGAATGGAAGATGGAACCAAGGTACACCGCCCTCTAGACCTATCTTCTAGAATAAATGAACTAATGTCGACAGAAGGAGGTCTTCCATAGGTGAGGCAATAAGGGATCCTAAACTAAGGCACGAGAGAAAATATTAGAGCAACTGACAGACTAACACCAGGGATGATGATGAAATGGGGGGTACTAAGTAGCAGACGGACGAATTCCTTTGTTTAGAGTATAAAGGGCATGGATGACCTGGCAGCAACTGACACAATATCATGATGGATATGGGATAGTGGGACTGAAGGCCATAATGGGCGACACGAGAGAGGAATCAAGCAATGAAGGATGGAGGACCATAACAGGATACAAAGGGACTTGGGATAGACTCCATGAATGAAATGATGACTCAACTCGGATGCTCTAAACAAGGGCAACTCGATGGTGACGCCACACAGAAAAAAGGTCCAATGTGGACCATAAAAACGTGAGTACATGATGGTTACTCAAGATGAAGATCGACTCAAGCATGGACAAGTATGAAGGCAAAGGGGTGCCCCCAAGTACAAGTGTGGCAAGTGAAGGAATTCGATTTTGAGGAGTGGTGAAGTGACCCTTCTTGGAAAAAATGTGTCCTAGTGAAGTATAAAATCATGAAAAACTAATAGAAACCCATTTCACAGCTCGGTGAGAGCTTTCCAATGGTACATACGATTTGGAAAACTGAGCTACGGTTTGGCCGCAGCAGGTAAAAGAAAAATCAAGGGTTTCTCTTTTAATAAGGCATTTTCCATCCAAATTCACTCATTTTCATGTGGAGCTGTGGTGAATGTAGAGAGGAGAGAAGGCCCTAAATCTTGCGGCTATCGTAGCAAACAAAACGACCTTTCGAATCGAGATCCGTCAGTTGGAGGTAAAAGGCCTAACCCTACTCTTTCTTTTCAGTGGATTGAAAGTTCAGATTAGGTCCCCAAGGCTCAGGAACATACCTCTTCTCCTCTTCATGGCCAGGTCACACTTTTTGGGGAAAAAAGTGCGACCTGGGTAGCAAGTTTTGAGCAAAAAACTGCAACATGTCCCAGGTTTGGGCTTGAAAAGTGTGACCTATTAGGGAGGGGTTTTTATGTGTTGTTTTTTGGTTGAGCACTGGGTTTTTTGTGATGAGATACAGTCTTTCCTATATGTACACTGACAAATATGATGGTTTTGTGTAGATATGGCAGAATTACGGATCAACTAGAGAGAGAGAGACCTTGGAGCATTACGGTCGGAGATCCAGGAGGATCAAGGTGTCTGCAGTGCATTGACTAGGTTTGGGGTTTTGAAGTTTGTGGAGAACCCTTTGATGAGAGATGGAGAGCCCTTATTGGCCTAGATTGTCAGCTATTGGGATCCGGACCATGAGGTCTTTATAGTGCAGGGGAATCGGATTGACTTGACGGTCCAGGATATATATTTCCTGACTGGTCTCCCACCACTTGGGATGGTAGGGAATACTCAACCAGTGTTACCATGGGGGCGGAATATCATAGAGTACGTAGAGCGCCATTTTAGACCAGATCTCCAGGTCAAGGGGACTCGGATACCCATCGGGGATTTGGAGAGGTTAGAGACCCGTGCTGTGGCAGCATCAGTGCTACAAATCCTTGGAAACTAGGCACTCCACCACATCACCGGAGGGCTTATGATGCTTGTGGAGAGTGTTTTGAGTGGGACCTATTATGGGTGGGCCCAAATGTTTCTATCATCGTTGAAACGATAATTGTTGCTATGCAAGCGGAAATTGAACCATGACTGTGCATATGGTAAATTTTTGTGCTCGTTCTTCTTTGAGAATATCCTGACACTTCGACCTCGCATACAACTCCAAGATGGGGGCCCAAGAGAGCCTAGGATGTGCTGGTGGGGGAGACTACTGTGCAAAGGAGGAGGTGGGGTGGTTGGATAGGTGTTTCGACCCAAGTTATTTGTTCATTGGGATCAGATGCCACTGTATATAGACGACTATCCCTATAGTGGGATGAGTTATTATGGGGACCCATATCTGCCACTGCCACTTGGTCGAATATGCGAGCCCGATGGTAAGGGGAAAATTGATAATCTTTTATATGCATGTAAAGTTATAGAATATTGTATGTGGTACTGATTCTTTTACCTTTGGTATGCAGATACAGCACCGATAAAATCGGCCGGGTATATGGGACAACCTGCAGTATCAGGGACCATAGGACCTAGTGGATCGAGGGCGCAACAAAATGAGGATGTAGCAGCCCTCCTAAAGGAAATCTGTCGTAGATGTGAGAGGCTTATGACTGGTGTTTCAGAGCGCAGCTGGTAAGACTTAGAGGACCAGTGCATAGAGCCATGTATTGGTCTACCCTCAGAGTGGCGAGGGGTCATTCGGCGCATGGCGATGGCTGGACAAGGTATGCGTGATCTACAAGCTGCGAGAGTAGAGCCATTGGCTCGGGATCCTCCAGATAGTGATTAGTGTGTAGGGGTATATGATGCCCCCAGTTTTGATTTTTTTAACATGCTATGGCCATGTCATATGTATCAGAGTGGATGGACTCTAAAACATTTCATATGACACATATTATGGATATGCATCGTTTTGATATTTTTATTTTATTGTCTTGTGTTAAATGCGTGTGCTAAATGCCAATCTAGAATATGGTTTGCAATGCTATCTACATAGTGATTTTGTGCTCTAGGTACATGAATGAATGTAATGATTTGAAATTCACGCATCAACAGCTTCACTCATAAATATCTTCTAAAAAGGATAGGATTATGCACACGATAGACACCATTCAATTACATGACAAGAAGCAGGGAATCTAAACGAACATGAAGGTGGAGGATGCGATTTCAAAGGGAATCAACTAATAAACCTCGCACTGCATCATATTCAGCCTGATTATTGGTATTAGTACCAATGCATACACCGTTTGAGAGAACAAACAAATGCAAGGGGGTAAAAATGGCCCAACCTGCCAAGGCTAGATTCCGGGAGTAGTGACTTGCACCATCAGCAAAACCGATCTAAGGTGTGGATGGGAGGTCCATCTAAAAGGTGCCACAAGAAAATAAATGGGAGGATGATGAAAAATGCTAGAAACCTAAGCGCAAAGTAGAAATCAGATGTACTCCGCAGGAGAGAGTGATCTGCGTAGGATGTCTACTACTCACACACTGACGGTGAGGTGGAGTGTGGGAGCTACCAGAGGTGTAGCTTGTGCGTAGGCCACAAAAGTCACCATAGGCACGGATGGTGCCATCCCACTCATGGGCAGGAAAGATGAAGTCAGGGGTGGACATGGCTTCCATGATGTCATCATCACAATAAAAGATGGAGTGACTGGAGGAAGGGATACCACATGACGCGGTGAAGCTACCTGACTCATCATCATGAGAAGAAAGGTTCACATGTGCATCATCATGGGGGATGACATAAGAACACGCAGATAAGGGATCTACTGATGTTGAGCCCAGGGTGATCGCTGAATAGAGGTCAAGTGAAACAACAAGGGAAGATTCAGAGGGAGCTTCTACCGAGGGTCTCATGGATGATGATAGGTAGAGGATGGTGGCCGCAGGCTCCATCATCTCGACATTAGGAGGGGGAATTTCAATAGGAGCAGGTAAATCCTCAGTCTGGCCTGCATCATACTGTGTAAGTACTAGAGAGGCGGATTGGTTGTGTTCAATATCATACTCCTGAACTACCTCTAAAGAGACGTGGTAATGTGTGAGGCGGTTACAATGGTGGGAATAATGGCCATGGAGTTCACACAAAGCACAAGGTTGGTTGGTGTGAATATTTTTAGGATTCTTGACTACATTTGAGGAAGAAACAGAGGCTTCAGGGAACACAAATTTAACCATGGGATTGATACGGGGTAGTTCAAGACAGTTATGGGTGTCATGGCCGACGACATCACACAAAGCACAGGGCTTTGTAGGCGGGGGAGGTGCAGGGTCTGTCAGGGCATCCTTATCCTTGGAGGCCCTCTTGCGATATTTTCCCTTCTTACCCAAAGTGGTCGCAACAGGAGGTAGTTCCTGTTGAGGTGGTTGAGGCACTGTTGCAATGGGAGAAGTCATGGGGACTGGTTGAACCAGGGTCAAAGCAAGATAAGTTTTGAGCTGACTAGATAGGGTAGCGGCTAGAGGATCAAGGTACTAGATGGGAATCCCAAGGGTCAGGTTAGGAAGAGACAGGGTGGCCATGATAGCTGCCATATAAACTCCTGGTGGGGGAGCTAGGCATGGTATCTGACCGGAGGGGTAATGGCCAGGTGGGACGGCTCCTAAATGGTTAAGGCCTGGAGGAACCGTTCCAAGAGGGTAGAGAGGCTCATGGATACCAGCTGAAGGGTTAGGAGGAGGAGGTCTAGAAGGCTGAATCGAAGGGCTATGAGTAGGCTACAAAGCACAAGGAGGCTACTGACTAGCCGAGGTGGGCCACTTGAGAGTAGCCTGAGATGATTGCATCATGCAAACATTCCATGAGCTGGGATTAGAGACCAGAGGAGGAAGACCAAGGAATGTACCAAGCAATGAGGAATATTTGTAGACTCTGGGTGAGACACTGGTCAAAGGATCGATGGTTTGCTTGTTGGCCACCGAAGAGATGGTGGACTCAGGGGAGGTCTGAGACTTCGGTTCGTAATATGTCAACTGGTCAATGGTGACTATATTTCCATTATGAGGGAGATACATCTTGCAGTGGACCGTGGAAGGGACAGCAGACATCACATAAGTGTAGCTACGACCCAATAGAATGTTGTAATCTAAGGGGGCATCTATGACTTCTACGTCAACGCAAACAATCTTGCCTGCAAGAGTAATAGGACAATTGCAGAATAATCCAATGGGCTGGGAGGCGTGCCCATCCCACGCTCAGAGAGTGATCATGGAAGGATCCAACTCAGGTGATCTGAGTTGCTTCCAAAACGAAGTGGACATCACACAAGTGGATTCCCCCTCATCAATAATGCACCAGGAAACGTTGGCGTTTCGGATCTTGATTGGGATTTGGAAGGTGACGGAAGCAGGGAGAGGAGGATGTTCTGACCGGTCAACATCAAATAAAATCAATCGATTTTCGGAAGGATCTACAGCGCCCATGGAAAATAGTAGAGCTTTTCGTTGTGAAGGGCACGACTGGAGGAGTTCCAACGTTGAAATGGTAGTAGGAGATTGTGCCAAATCATCTACTATGCTATACGAATGGGCAGATTTTCCAGAAGTAGCATTTTGGCGTAGTGGTCCCTTAGGGATATTGGTATGAAGCTTCACCTTAGGCTAAGGGATATGCAAGGGACCATTAGGTGTCGAAAGAGGCTCTGTAGAGACTGAAGGAGATGGCTCGGGGACAGACGTAGCAGGAGTCTTGTTGTACTGATGGGACCGAGTCTGAAGATTGATGTCTATGGTTAGAGGTTGATCAAATTTCATCATGATAATCTGGTAATCGGAGGTACCAGATGGAAGAGGTTGAGTATCCACCTAACCTTCAGGTGGTTGGGTAGCCACAAATCCTTAATGAGGGAAAGGATCAGTAAGTACAACCGGTTGACTAGGTGCAGCACTAGGAGGGACGAAAGGGGAGGCTTGTTGTCCTCGCAATGTTGCTTGAGACTCCCACAGCTGCCGCATCTGTGGTAAAATAGGACAATCATGTGTGTAATTACCATAAACGCCACAACAAGAACAAGGCTTGTTCGTGCGAATAGGCATGTCCTGCTTGGGCTGGGTTTCCTATTGCTGGTTAGTAGTGTTAGGAGCATTATTTTTAGGATTAGGTCCGGGATTACTAGGAGCGGACTGATTTTGAGTCTTTTCCTCTTCTTTTTGGAGGGAGGAGGATTAGTTGCGCCCTAATATGCATACACCTACCCCTGAGGGGGCGGTGGCTACTATTGCGGGGGTTGAGAAGGCAAGGGAGGAATCGGTGCTAATGTTGGAGGAGCTGAAGCACCAGGATGTGGATCCAAATAATAAGGAGGTTGGGTAATAGTGTGGTGAATAGGAGGTTGGGAAAAAAGAGGAGGCATGCCGTATCCTATATACCTACTACCAGGAGGGGGAAAGTGCAGGAGGTGCTAGCCCCCCCTGAGGAAAGCCATAGCCCATGGGAGGTTGAGCGTACGGATTAGAGAGAGCTCCAACGATACCGTCGGTGGCATGAGCTGCCCCCAGTGCATTGGCACCACCGGGTCTAGGAAGATCAGGTAGAACGGTATAAACATAACCTGACTAAGCGTAGATCAGGTCATATTTTAACACAATTTGGAGAGCAGCTTCTTCAATTTGAGGAAAGTGCGATGCGACATCTTTTCCGATAGGTTGAAAAAGGTATCTAATGAACCAGTCCATGTAGACACGGTCTTTGAAGGTAGGGGCTCGACATAGGCTCTTTCTTCTCTTCCATTCCTAGACATGGTCATATAGGCGGGTCGCAGACGATTGATGGAAAGAAGTTAAGAGTTTGGTACCAGTGTCATAACGAAGGGGGAGTTGGAAGTAAGAGAAAAAATTTCGGGCAATAGTCGCAAAGGTGGTATGAGAGGAAGGGGCCTAATCAACATACCGCTTAGAAGCTTCACCTGTAAGCATACGTTGGAACAACCAAAGAGGGACATAGTCATCAGTAATGGAGTTAGACGAACACCACATGTGGAAGGATCGAACATGATTTGTAGGATCTTCTCTAGCAAGGCCTTCAAACATTGGGATATCGGAAGGGAGCTTCGTTGGCATAGCAGGCCAACTAGCATCATGGTGTATATGGTCATTTATCAACTAGTCAAAATCGGGGAGGCTGAGGCTTGCCATGAAGGGGAGCAAGGGCGCAACCAGGGTAGTGTCCATTTTGGTCCCACTAGTGGTATTCCCAGCATGAGGGCCAGGGTTACCACCAGCATTAGGTCCTGCACCAGACATGGTGAAGGTGATAGGGGGAGAACCAAAGGCGGAATGATAAGGAGAATCCAAAGGACTAGAAGAAGATTCGGTGTGCGGACTCGGTGGAGGACTAACTCGAATCCTACGCGGAGGAGTAAGTCTTCCTATCGGAAACTGAGGATGAAGGCCAATAAGTCTCTAGGATAAATACCTTGGTGCCGTAATGATGATGACACAAACACGGCACAAAGGAAAAAGAGACCGACAAGGGCAGGGAGGTGCAGGATCAACTGATTTCAATGAGGAAACAAGGGTAGAGAGGTGTAGGATAAATTGATTTAAATGTTTTAGATTATTTGATTGGCGGTGTTAACCAAGCCCTTTTTCGCTTAGAGTGTGTGTGAAAAGTGTGTAAATTTTAACTTTTAAACCCAGACGTTTTTAGAGAAAAAGAAAAAGTGTGATGTGTAACTGAAAATAAACCTGCAGATAACAGTATATGAAACTGAAATAACAGTAAATAAACAACTAATAATGCAATAATCTAAACCCAAGGAGGCGGGCCTCTCAATAAGTAGTATGTAGGCGGGTAAAAAACTAATCAAAACACACTAAAAATTCCAATAGATCTAAGGTCAGGAGGGACAGGGATCTAAATGACAACTTTGCTGGAAAGTGGTGCAGAAAACAACAACAAATTAGAGGAAAAATTGTTGTAAATGAGGTGGGGAAAGGCTATCTCTTGGAGGGAAATGGAGTAAACCCTAGAGGAAAACCCAAACAAAGCTAAATGAGGTTATTTGGATGGATAAAAAGCTGATCTGAAGCAGATCTGAAGGTGAGGTATCAGATCTAAAAAATGGCTGAAGACTCTGAAATTTCAGACAACCTGCAATAGCAAAAAACTCTTCCACAAGAGGTGGATGGTACTGAAGCCCTAGGGGGCTACGTTCCCACTTATTTGAGAAAAAAAGAACAAGTACAGGCCTAAAACAGTTGGATACGGAGGTCAGACAACCCTGAACAGAGGCTTAGACAAACCCAGAAAACTTTCAAAAAAATTCCCGCAAAAAGTGCAAGTCATAGTTTTTGACCTGTTTTCAGCAGAGGTCGCAGTTTTTGGGCTGAAAGGTCATCCTGAGGGTACATGTCCTAGTTTTTGGGCCAAAAAGTGCGACCTGCACTTACGGCACTCTCGGCAGCAGATTTCAGAAAAAATTTCGTGTCAACTCCGGCTGATGTCTGTCACCTGCGCAATAGGTCTGAAAACACATGGAAGTTATAATTTTTATCATTTTAGGGTTTTATAGGTTAAAAACAACATCAAGAAAAGAAAAAACAAGAGGTTGAAGAGAAGTCCTAGGGTTTGAAGCAGCTGGATATGCAAGGATCAGAAAAACGATAGAGGTCGTAATTTTAAACCTGTGTGGAGTCACCAGTTGTTAGTATGAATCTTAATTCCAAGCATACGAAAAAATACCACTTTAGCTGTGCATAACAAACACCCCTACCAACAAATATGGCTGCCAATATCCTCAGATCCACAGTTAGGTGATCAAGATAAATGATGCAAAAATATAGATCTATGCATTAGAAGACATTAAGCAGTAGAAAAAACAAGATTTACTCCATGCATCCAATAGACAAGACAAGAATATGTTGAATGAATTTTGTATTATGGGCACTTGGGAGGAAAACACAGAAGGGTGTTACCAATTCTCCTCAATGGGATGGGTTCTTGTAAGTCCTCAGCACTTTAGATATAAAACTTCTCTCTCTTGATGGTGTAGAAAACCCAGAAAAAAATGGTAGAAAAATATGACTATGATGGCGGATCAATAGTCAGACCAAACGTATAGATCCAGAGTGATCTTTAGGCAACAAAGGTGACAAATGAATGGGAAAACCCTTCTATTTATAACAAAATATTGAGTTAGTCTAGATATTGGTGCATAGTTAAAATATTATTAACCAAATCAAGATCCAACTTTTATGGAATATTTTATTATATTTGCTGGAGGGAAAAGGAATTTGACTTGAGTCAAATCCCTTTATTTGTAAATAATAAATAAATAAATGATTTATTTATTATTTTAAGGATGTGTTTGAGTAATAATCAAATAAATAATGATTTATTTAATTATTTAAGGGTGATTTAGTCATATTTAACAAATAATATTATTTAAATAAGGTTAAAATAATTATTCTTAGAAAATAATAAGATGAATAATGATTTATCTAATTATTTTCCTTGTTTTGGGTTAAATATAACTGGGAATATTAATTAAACTATTGTTTAAATAATTATTCCTTGAGTAAAATCAAACAAACGTAGATATATTTAATATTTCCTCATGGGGTTTCCTGTTTAGACCATAAACAACTTAATAAAGGTGGTTTACTAAGCTATTTTTATAGTGAAAACAATTTTACTTATGGTAAAATTGGTTTTACATGGTGTACTTGGGTCCATCTAATGATAATAGGTTAGATGACCAAAAAATGGTGTAACACAAAGAAACCATATCCTACTTTCTTCTCATCCATGAGACCATGGAAGATCCTAGCCTAAAGCATCCACCTATTGTTTTTTTTTTCTTTTCTGTCTCACTACCACCCTAATTTGAATATGTATATCCTATGATTTGGACTTCATTACCTTTGTACTGAAGGCAGTGATATATAGTTCCATGTAAATACCTTAGGATATTCTTGGCTACAATCCATTGATCATGTTTTGGCTCCATATGAACTAACTTAGGAAATTTACTTTAAACAAAAATGTCTTGTCTAGTATTTACTAAATACCTCAAAGACACAATCAATTTTTTGCAACAATTAGGATCCATCGGACTAGATTTTGAAATCCTAAACTTATTTAAATTGGTAATCATAGGCTTCAAATCCATCATGCGATACTTTTGAAGAATATTTATAACATACGTACCTTGACCAAGATATATCTCTCTTGGCTTCTGCCATACCTTTAGTCCCAAATAATAGTGCATAATCCCAATATCCTTCATATCAAATTCTACTGCTAACTGATTCTGGCATTATTGAATTTGATGCTCTACACTTATAACTAGTATATCATCCACATACAAGAATATAATAACTATCTCATCTTAGACCACCCTTATATATAGGTTAGGATCTGTAGTACTCTTGGAAAAACCAAGTCTCAATATATATACATCCATCCTTTTATATCAGGCCCTAGGTGTTCGATTTAATCCATATAGAGCCTTATTCAACCTGAAAACATGAGTCCCCCTATGATTTATTTCAAATCCTTGAGGTTTTTCAATGTAAAACTCCTCATCAATGGCCATGTTCAGGAATTTTTTCTTGAAATCCATTTGATGGATGCTCCATCCCATAGGAGAATATTATGAAAAAATTGATCTTATTATTGTATACCTAGTCGTGGGAGAAAAGGTTTCCCCATAATCAATTCCTTCTTTTTGCGAGAAATCTCTTACTACAAACCTTGCTTTGTATATGTATATGCCCCCATTTTTAGTGTGCTTTATCTTGTAAATCCACTTTCAATTTGAATATAGATTTTTCACTTGGCCTATGGAAAATCTCCCTTACATCATTATTCATTATGGATTGGTATTCTTCTTGCATAGAATTCCTCCATTCTTGATGTTTAATTGCATCTTCATAGGAGCAAGGGTTTGCTTCAATAAGCCTAGTCATGTATGCAACATAAACATCATACCTCTTTAGTATTTTAATTTTCCTAGATGATCCTGATTCTTTATGTCTGTATGCCTCTTGAATAGTATTTTATCCAAACAATTATCTTCCTATATTCTGGAACTATTACTTGTATAGGCTCACAAGGACCTTATTGAGTAGGTCCTAGTTCTTGACCATCATTCTCCCTAGAGATATCCTCAAAAATAGGTATCTCTTCTTCATCATAGTCAACCAAAACATCTCTTTAGTTCTTGTAAGCTATGCTCTCATCAAATATGACATCCCTGCTTACTTCAACTCAATGATCCTCCTTGATATAGATCCTATATGATTTTTATGAAGAATTATATCCCACAAAGATGCCCTTTAGACTGGTTGGATCTATATTCTTCCTCTTGTCCTTGGGTATATGAATAACATATCCCAAGATGATCCACACTTGGGATTATTTTATGTAAATGATTCTTCTAGATTCATGTTGTTAAGAATATTTTAAGGACTTCGATTCTGTAAATAGATAGTTTTCATGCATGCCTCTCCCCGTGGGAATTTAGGGGAATATTGATCATGTAGCATAGACTTGACACATTCTTCGATAGTATGGTTCTTCCTTTCTTCCATTCCATTTTATTTAGGATTATAGGGAACAATGATTTCCCTCTTAATTCTTGCTTCCTTGTATAAAGATATTACCTCTATGGAGGTGTATTCTCCAGCATTTTATGACCTTATAAATTTGATCTTTCGCTCGGTTTGGTTTTCCATATCATTATTGAAATCCTGGAACTTTTTGAATACATCATCCTTGTTCTTGAGAAGTTATAACCAATTCTTCCTTGAGCAGTCATAAATTAAGGTTACATAATATTTATTCCCACCAAGAGACTTTACTTCCATAGCTCCACAAACATCCGAATGTATGAGACTAAAATTTCCTTAGATCTGGCTTCACTACTTGCAAATGGTTTCTTAACATTCTTGCCTAGGGAACATTCATTAAAAATACCTTCATGATATTCCTTTACTTCATAGATTTCATTTACCATTTCACTCAGAGATGGAAATATCTTATAATGAAGGTTTTCATACCTTCTATGCCATAGTTTGGAAGGAATCAGTTCTAGGTGAAATAGGGACTGATCTAGGGGTGTATAGAGTGTATAAAATTCCCCCTAACAAATCCCAATCACCCTTGCTTAATTAATACTAGAGCCCTTACCCTAAACCAAAACCTTGCCATCAACAAAATAAAATCTATAATCCTTATCCTTTATAAGGGAAATAGAAAGTAAGTTTTTCCTCAAACCTGGAACATATAAAATGTTGTTGAGGCGAATGCTTCCACCCAACTCAAGCTCCAACGATGTAGATCCAATGCCTTTCACTGGATAACTCTTGTTGTATCCAAGTTTGATAGAGTGATATGAGTTTCACTTAGATAGGTTTTGTGTTTTATTTCATTCTCCCATAATATGTATGAAGACACCAATAACACATACATTCTTGTCCTTGAATGTGTCGGATAAAGCAGAGAAAAATCTTCCATCTGATACTTTCTTTGCAAGCTTGGAGATTATTTTCAATTGATAATTCTTGATATATGTAGCAATATTTACAAGAGCCTTAAAACCCTTCCTTATAGCCTTTTCCATAGTGCCAACAAATATGTGATCTTTCGTCTCCTTGTTTCACCTTAGCTATGATACCATGTTGGAAAATATGGAAACTTGTAGATTATAACTTATTTTCCTTATCATGATAATTACTTTTGATGTTATTTTTTTATTTATTACTTATTTATATATTTTCATCAAGCAATTACCAAAACAATGAAAATCGAAGAGAGATTGAGTACACAAGATATAGGATCCAAGCCAAGGCGAAACCCCTCCAAGGGGAAAACCTAGAAAATGATTCTCTTCTTCTAAAATGCTTCTCTTCTTCTTTAGAATCTTCTTACAAAAAAGGACCCAAAGACCCAATAAACCCTCCAAGCCCCACGCCAGCCACCAACAACATATTACTTGATACAACTTCTATCACTTCGGTACTGTTACATTTCTATTGAAAATTTGAGCCCTACAATGATAATTTAGGCCCTACAATTTCATCCCCTTGCAAATTATATAGGATTTTTTCCTCCTGCAACTGGCGGCTTCACAAACCCTAACAAGACAAGAGAAACGCTTCCTTGAATTTTTTTTATTTTTTCACTTCTTTTTCATCCTCCCAGCTACTCTTCTTCTCCTTCACTATTGCATATTGAAATTTCTTTAGATGTGTGTCCAAATGAGGTCGAGCTCCCTTGTATTTATAGTCTTTATTAAGGGTCGAATACCCCTATTTTAGGCCGAGTGGATATTTTTATTGGGTCTACTTGGTCTTGGAATTATCCATGGATTTTTCTTGATAAAATAAATACTTTTCTTCATCACAATGAGTCCAAATGGTACTATGACACGTGACCAATATTATTGTTTATCATAGAAATACCTAGAATACCTAAAAGCGTGAATAACATGTTTTTAACTCAAACTTGAGTATGAAACACATACTAAGAAAATAAAATATAATTTTTTGTTCTTTCTCTTTCTTTCTTTATAATGGATATACAATTTCACGATTACAATTAAGACCGAACTTAGTTACAACTTTCAACAAATAGATGGTTCAAAGAGGATGGAACACAATTTTCTACTCTCATCTTAACCATTTCTTGAGAGTTTCTTCCAAGGCCAAGATAAACCTATCAAATTACAACTATAAATAAATTCACAATTAGACCACCAACTACACACATTGTACCTATATCTTCTATCAACAATCATAATTCCACTTATCTTAGTTCCATGGTATGGTATCCCTAAAATGGGAGATCGAGTTGGTGACATGCCAAAATCTAAGCCTTCGATATAGATGGGTAACTAGCATACAATTTCTTGTTACATCATCATGACATTCAAATAAAAGGCACAACCAATAGTACTAATAGGGGCTAATTGACCAACCATGATGTTCTATGTAAAACCCCTAAGAGGGTATCCTTCAACAAATGCAACAACATTCAAAAGGATATCCACAATCTCCTCAATTAACATCCCATCATTGGTCATGTGTCATTACTATGGACACCATGTCAAGTAATAGCCATCAAATGACCTCGATATTTCATCTTGTCACATAGAATAGATATATGTTGTAGTTCACATATGAACCACCAAAATATATCACAACTCAAAGCTCATCTATAATATCCTTCCTCACAACCTAAATTCCAAGCACTTCAATAAACTTAATCAAGTGATTACCTATTTTCATAGTAGCATCCACATCTTCATGGGACATCAAAACTAACATGTTGAAACATTCTATATATAGCATCCACTCAATCTCAGGCCCACATCCATCATTCTCGTCAAAATTATAGATTTTTTCAGACTTGATAAAAAATTTATTCGGATATCTGGAATTCCTCTAAGAGCTATTTCTGTAAACATGTTACTTTAATTTTTTTTCAAAACCACATCATCTTCAAAATTTTGGTATTGTACCTCCCCTTTAGGATGTATATGTAGAATATATTTTTCTTTATTATCATCATTAAAAATTCAAGTCAAATAATCATCAAATTCAAGGTTGATTTTTTCCGCAATGTCTATCATGCTTATTTTTTTTATTAACCATCATCTCTCTTCTTCAATTCTATATGGAGGAGCCATAGAGATATTTTTTCTGGTGCAATATCCTCATGGTTTTCTTCCAATATTGAGTACATAAATGAACTTCCAAGAGAATTATGTAGGTTTTCAACATGCCTATCCTTGTCCATTAGTTGCAACTCATCCAATCTATAATGATCAATGATGAAAGAGGGATGTATAATCATGCTTCGTGTAATTATAATTATAACCATTAATTGTCATGGTTTTAGTATGTTTTTCATTAAACTACCATAATTCAAGGTCGTCCTATTTCTCTTGATGATCATCCTCGAAATACGGTGGCTTTTCAAAGCACATTACATTTTATTTTCCTTTGTTTTGTCCCAAAAACAAATCCAAATAGATGTGTTCATCAAGGTTGAGATACATTTTTTTATCTTGGTTATACAATGCACTTTTCAGTGATTTCAATATGTTTTTCTTCATTAGATTTTGGGCATAATCCTTCTCTAGGAAACAAACTCATCTTATTTGTATTATTGAACAAAAAACTCATCGTTAAGGTTTGAAGAATTGACTGAAAAACCATGATATTTTTTCCATTCTTGCTTCATATTCAGAGGATGCCATTGGAGATTATTCTTCTATGACTTATTTATTTTCATAACATGATTTCTGATGAATATCAGGGGTATTTCTTGTTACAAGACTGGAACATTCCCTTTATAAAAATTTGGAACCATGACTTTTGAATATTCTTCTTGATATGGAATATCCTCAACCTTATTTTCAATAGGATCCAAAAAATCTTGTTCCAAGTGTTATCACTCTGCCAGACCTCTAGAGCTGAAAAAGAAATCCCAACAGAGGTAACCAAAAACCAATGTTTTATCTTGATAGCTAGCCCTACCAAACCGGAGAGGGCTCTCTCCACAAGGTCACAGCCAATAGGGATGAATAAATTAGGGTTTTAGGCTCGGTATGAAATGCAGAAGGGTTTGTTTTGTTTTGATTGGGTTTGTTGGATGTGGATTAGGTCAAAGAGGCTAGGTCAGGGAAAATAATATGGGAATTTTAGTCCATTCAATGGTGAAAGGTAGGTAGAAATATTAGCACTTTAAGGTGATTTTGTGAGATGGCTTCATACCGATGAGGATCTATGAAGAGCATAAGAGATGTATTCTTCCTAAATTGAAGGAAATTGATAAATTATGAAGAATTTCCCAAAACAGAGCATGAAATAACATGTATTCTGCATATCAACTTCAAAATCATCACATAAAAGACAGGAAATGGTTTATGAGCTTACAAAACATTCATACAAATGAAACAAGAGAAAAAACAATGCTAAACATCCATACCACAGGTATCCCAAAGAAATAGCTGCAACTCTTCATTAATTTATGGCCAAACTGATTACACAATAGTCCTTGATCAATACAACAACATTCAACCGATTCCAACCTATGAAATGACTGAAACATTACATGATATAGGCCTAAAAAAAACTCCTCCCAACCTCAGGGGTCAAATCCATGAGAGGAGGAGCAGTTCCACCAAAATTGAGTTGAATAACTAGAGTGTAGGGTGGTCAAATTGACTCATCCCTCACTTTTTGAAAACTGATTCATTACACCTCATCATGAGTTTTAATTTAATTCATTTAACCTAGGTAACAATAAAAACATGATAATTACATTTAATTACATCAATTACATAATTAAAATCATCATTTACCAAAGTAAAAATAAAAATTGCAGTGAACTCTGAGAAAAGTAAAAAAAAAAATCAAGCGTGCCATTTTTGTGTTAGGGACGCCCTCACAGTTCCAGGGGCGCCCTCCATGTTGCATCTTGAATTTGGATGGGTTACATGTGTCCAAATTGGGCTCAGGATGGCTTGTTGGAAATCCTATCTAGTCTACTTTCCATATATGTATTTAGTTTTCATAACGGAGTTGATTTTCCCTATAAAAAAGTGATTCTCCAACAGCTGGTCGGGCGCGTAGCACCAATGCAAAAAAGGAGGTAGAACTGTGTTTTTTTGTTTGTTTTCTGACCTTTTAACCTACCACTTGTCAAAAACAAGGCTAGAAAAGTTGCTGAATTGGGTATATTCATCATTTTACATCTTGTGGTGGTCTTCATTTTGCCAAAAAGGGCCTCAAATAGGAGCGCAACACCAAGGGCGTTGCGCGCTTGATAGTCCATCTATCATAAGATTGTCTAGGAATACACAGAAACTTACAAATTTCAAAAATTGAACCAAAAAATTTTCAAAATTTTTTAATTGGCTACTGATTATGTGGTTAGGCATGGAGTGAGGCAGTGAGGCTTCAACTATTATTTCAAGCCTCCTTTTATCTTCTTGCATGGTTAGAGCTTCAGTTTCTGCATTGGCTTGTTTAAGTTTTGACCTTGAAATATTTTTTTTCTTGGCATAGTGCTTGGCCCTCTTCCTCAATATATCATTATCTATATTTTCCTTTTCCAAAAGCTTCTTTAGGTGGTGGTTAGCCCTATCAAGCCATAACTCCCAGTTCTTATTGATTACCACTGCAAATTGTTCATTCAAAGTGAGTTGACTAGCAAGCTCAGCTTCCTTTTTCCTATCTAGTTCTAGAGCTCTTTTCAGCCCTTTAGTCCTAGGTATTCTCCTTGGCACTTGTTCTTCTACATCATTGGTTTCACCATATGTTTATAATGTATCTTCAAGTAACACTTTAGCTTTTTCTGCTTCTCATTGAGCTATGATGAATTTCACTTAATCAATGACATGTTTGGTCTTTAGCTGCTGGTTCTCTTGCTCAAGAAAATTGATGACAAATTTAGACCTGTCAAGATTATTTTGTAGCTCCTTAATATTGGCTTATTTCTCCTTGATGATTGTGCTAGTTATCTCATCCTCATCATGCTCATTTAGGTCAACAAGTTCAATGTTTTTTTCTGTCTCATGGAGGTCCTCCTCCTCATGTCTTATCTCTGCCTAAATCTATGCCTCTATCATATTTTTCTTCCCTTTGTCTTCATGCTTTGTCAATGTAGAAGGCAAGGCCCCTTCCACTATGTGTGGAGAAAAAATATTCCTATGACCTCTCTATTATGTTTTTTCCAATGGTTCTATCTCATCCACATTAGCCTTCTTAGGCTCACTGATCTCAACTCTACTAGGTGACCCAATCTCAATGTGACATGGAGATGATGGTGGTGAAATGGGTGAAGGAGACTGATCTAATGATGATGCATGAAATGTGGGCTGATATGGAGGAATGGATGTGGAAGGATGAGATGATGAAGGCACATCTTGGGCATGCTAAATAGGTGGAGCAGTGAATATATCATTAGCTATGAAAGTACTCCATGAAATGTTCAGTTGTTTGAGGTGATGGGGGACTATGATCTTGATGAGGAAGTGGTGAAAATTAATTTTCATTTGGTGCCCATATTCTCTATTTTGGAAAATATATTTCATCTTGTCATTGCTCTGGAAGAGGTAATAAGTTATGTTGCACATCTTGACCATTGTGAAGTGCATGACTAGTCGGATATGATAGGTGTAAAGTATAGAGAACCTTCCTTCACAAGAAAAATATTTCATGATGATTTTCATCATGGGGGCATATCTTTCCAGGAGGTAAGAGAAAAGAAAATTCACCTTTCTTTCATTCTTCTACCTAGGTTTGATGTATGTCTCAAAGTAATGCTCCTCCAAGTTTTTTTCTTGAACCATTTTTCCCCAACATTTGGGATTCTAGTGGTAGCTAATATGATGACAGTGGACACAATGAAAGTGACACCAGTAAGGGTTACCTGGTTGTCATGGATATTGGAGATGAATAGTCTGCTCAACATAGGATTGTGTTGGACCCTTTGTATTTTATCACATAATTAAGAACATCCTACATGCTTAAAACATGTCACGGTCATGGGAGATGCCATGAGTTCCTTGGTATTTGTTGGCTCAAGTCTAAGGATTCTCCCTCCTTTGTTTGGCCTCCTCTCCTTTGTTTCTTCTCCCTCATTGTATTTTCTTTTTTGTTCTTCTTCCTTAGGTGTCTTCGTGTGAAAACCCTAGGGAGATGGAATGATAATGAAAAAAATGTTTTGGGAAGTGGGAATGGGATGGGGAAATTTAGGGAGACAGGAGAAGGGGTTTATGAAATGAGGGAGGTGACAGGGACTAGAGGTGATGAGTGATTTGGGATAGGGGATTTAATTATAGGTTAAGGATTCGGGAGTTGAGGCAAATGAAGCACCTAGGTCTTAGAGTTTCAAATGAAAAGGGCTAAGGGAAAAGGGATTATGATATAGGGGTTTTGGGAAAGGTCAATTATGATATGGGAAGGGAGTGGAAATGCTAGGAAGTGAAATTGAAATATAATTGGGGATTTGATAGTGGTACTATGGTTTCAAGCTCAAAATAGACACCAAATATTTTTAAAAACTTCAAACGCCACAAAATCGACTTGATAAGAACAGGGATGGTGCAATTGTGGCTTACTTGATTGCTGGAGGCTGTAGAGCACCGTTGCTAAAGTTTGAGAGCGATTCCATGTGTTTTGGAGCTCCTTGAACATTTTCTGGCATGCACATAATGCACAATTCAGGCGCACCCTCTTTCTTCCAAGAGAGCAATGTACAATGCAGGTGCGTAGAGTAATACACAAGAGCACCCTCTTTCTTTTAGGAGCATAGTGCTGCCTCTGCTTTTAAAATTTTTCCTTCTTTCTTGAATTTTCGTGCTTCTTTTGAGGTTTCTCAATTATGGAAAGAGAAAATGAAGTTTGATTTGATGTCCTTTGGGTTTAAATTTGTGGGATTTGATTTTGATGATTTTAAAGCCCACTTTTTCAATGTTCAATTTCACTTTTAAAACCTTGAAAATTACCCTTTAACCTTGTCTTGTTTTCTTTGCAGATTGATCATGATAGAGTAGCAACTCTACATATTTTGAAGTTTGATGTGTTTGGCATAGATAACTGAGTTGGCATCTTTGGGAAACTGAGTACTTATTACATATAATGGACATAAAATTACATAAGTAAAAAATAAAATTAAATATCTGTTTTTTGGAATAAAATTACATTTTGAAATGAAGCTCACACTTGAAATCAAAATTACAACTTTGGAAACCATATTTACATGCTTGAAAATTCTCTTTAGATGGTAAAGGGATATTATTTGGATAACTCTCATACTTTTTTTGACCTTATGTAATGAAATGGTGTTTTATTTGGACTTTGAAGAATGAAACCTAGATACCTAATGAAGACTTTGAGTGACTAGAATTCATGGTGACTTGATTGACATAATGAAATGATGAAAAGGACTTTCATGACTGAAGTATGATCAGAAATACATGAAAGTGGGCCAACAAGTATGAATTTTTGAGGAAGAATGAAATTTTTTAACTAGGACTACCATCAGTGAGTAAATTTTTTTACATGACCTAATGGAGTGATTAAAAAATTTCTAAGTGGGACTCCTAAAATGATATGAAAAGAGGATTTTGACCACTGATGGTAGGATGCAAATAATAAAACTAACACTGGCATTATTGGGGATGATAGCTCTGAAAGAGGTTTCAAGAATCTCAGAACTCTAGATTTTGCAAATTAGTGCCTTATCCATTGGGCCAGTACGGTAAAAAATCAAACTAATAAACATAACTGAAAACTAATAACTCGGAAAAAATAGAGTCAAAACTGAACTGACTAAAATAAAAACTTACTAAACTTATTCATGGCAGTATATCACTGAGACTTGAGGGCTTCAAATCCTGATGACAAGCACTTGTCTGTTGAATACATATGTACAATCATGTGAAGTGATCCTTCCAGTGTAACCAATCCAATAGACAAATACTTACTTCAATTCTGCTCTCACTTTCCTAGAGCAGGTAGAAAAAACAAAAACTAGGCCACTCCAAGTTTCTAATGAACATGTACTTTTGGTACATGAAAATAAGAAAATACATCTTCCCTGCTAACTGTAGAAAATCAGTAAAAGGATCTTCAAAAATCTAAAATTTTACCTTGTTTTGAGATTCATCAAAAACACAAGCACACTCTTCATTCTAATCTGCAAGAACACTTGGTTGTTGATCCATAGGAAGGCATAGAGAAGTATGACTTTCTACTATCTGAGTATTGGATGTAAATTCCTCAAGCATGGAAACATTGACTCTATCTCTGGCATACTGTCTCTTTCGGGCTCATACTCCTCAAATTAATATTCTAAGTCATCCTTAAATAGAAAACATTATTCAAGATTATCAAACATGACAACCATATCATCTTCACGAAAGAAAACAATATCTGTTAGTTGATATCTTGCAGGAAATCGTCATCATAAATTGGTTTACTCACAAAAAAATCCTGTATAGTTTCATCAAACTCCTCATCAAAATTATCTTCATATTTATCGTACTTAGGAAAATCAGGTTTAGGAGAAACTTCATCAAATACGAACATTGAAAAATGAGATTGTCTGTCTTCATGCTAATCTATAAATCTAGTTTTAGGATTGTCCTTGTTTAAACTTATATTTTCATTTTCAAAAGTGGAAGAAGTTTTACTAACACCTTCTTGACTATGTGAACACTACAAACTTGCATTATATTGGGCTATAACATGAATTTTCAGGAGTTGATCTATCTCATCTTCAATCAAAGGAGGAAGTACTCTTTGTTTTCTTTTGATAAAATAGTAATTTTCTTCTTTCCCTCCTAAAGATTCACAAGGATGTTGAATATCTTCTTTAAACTTTGGTTGATCAACTTATTGGACTGTTGCAAGAATTGTATCCTGTGGGAAGTCTTTATGAACATAAAGAAAATATACATCATCTTTTTCTTCCATGAGAGAAAAAACTTTCTCTTTTTGGTGATGAAAAGGATTGTCATGCAAAGCCTCCAAGATATCTTCATCCATGAACTAATTATCATCATAAGAATTCTCTATATTTTGAATGAAAACCTCAAAATGATCACAAAAATTATTAACGAAATACAAAGAAGGGTAGGACTCCTTGTATTCTTTATAAAATTTTGACTGGAAAAATTTAAGAGAACAAATATTGGCAAGTGGAAAACCTTCATACCAAGATCATGCTTTTCCTTCAAGAGAATCCATGAAAATATTTAAGAGACAATCTTCAGGAAATTCAACCTTCAACTTGCGTGTATGCATGTGAAATTTAACCAGATGTAAAGCAGCATCATTCCTATCATTATCTTTAAGCATAGGCAAATTCCTTTACCAATATACCTTAGGAATTTGATTTGGGAAACTTGGAATGTGATCTCTTTTCATTGGAGCATACCTTCTTGCAACAGATTCCATCTTGAAAATTCCTTCAAGCTGCTAATTTTCACGCAGTGGAATGGACATGAAGTGTTGATTTTCTAGATCTTTTAGTCGATGGAGTCACCAGGTGAATGGTACAACCTTCCTATGTGTCCAACTATTGTTCACCACCAACAATTAGATCTAAACTTTGTCGTTATTTCCCAGGGAAGATATGGTCTTTCGTTCCCCAACAACGGAGCCAGTGTGTTATGACTCTGCCAGATCTCTAAGGTTGAAAAAGAAATCCAAATAGAGGTAACCACAGGCCAATATTTTATCTTGGTAGCTAGCCCTACCAAACCGGACAGGGCTCTCTCCACAAGGTCACAACCAAGAGGGTTGGATAAATTAGGGTTTTAGGCTAGGTATTAAATGCAGAAGGGTTTATTTTTCTTTGATTGGGTTTGCTAGAAGTGGATTAGATCAAAGAGGCTAGGTCAGGGAAAATAAAATGGAAATTGTAGTCCATTCAATGGGGAAAGGTAGGTATAAATCTTAGCACTTTAAGGTGATTTTGTGAGATGGTTTCAGACTGATGAGGAGCTAGGAAGAGCATAAGAGATGTATTCTTCCTAAACTGAAGAAAATGGACAAATTATGAAGACTTTCCAAAAATAGAGCATGAAAGAACATGTATTCTGCCTATCAACTTGAAAATCATCATATAATAGACATGAAATGGTTTATGAGCTTATAAAACATTCATACAAATGAAACAGGAGAAAAACCAATGATAAACATCCATACCACAGGTATCCCAAAGAAATAGTTGTAACTCTTCATTAATTTTATGGCCAAATTGATTCCACTTCACAGTCATATTCCACTTTCATTCCAATCCACAGTCATATTCCACTTTCATTCCACTTCACAGTCATATTCCACTTACATTCCATTCCACAACTATACTTCATTTTTTTTACAGATCAAATTCTGTAGTTCACTACATTCTGCAACTGATCACATTCTGCAACTAATTACATTCTGTAGCTAACTCCATTATGTAGTTGATCACATTCTGCAGATGATTCCATTCTATAGCTAATTCTATTATGCAACCACATTACATTTCATTTAGCATCTCTGACAAATTTGTATAGCCTACAAACAAATGACGAATACAGGAAATTGAAGGACTACATTTTGAAGACCAGCATGCTAAAAGGTACCTAAAGAATCAACACCAAATAAACAACAACAAAAAGGTTAGTTCTAAAGGTAAAGTTGCAAAAATTTGTTTTAATAGCAAGGTTAAACAATTAGCATGTATAATATGGATGGTCATATGCTCCCTTGATAGATCATCATTTTATTTGATTGTGATTTCTATCATACCATACATCAGCCACATCCTCTGCATTATGTTTCATAACGGTCCACAATTGACTCCCTTATTGATGATTAACGGTCATGACTTGTTGACGTGACATATCCGTCTACGTTTCTTCAAAACCCCAATCCATATCACATATTTATTCCTACAAACCCTTGTTGCCTTTCATCAAATCGATAACCAAATTCATTTCATAAATAGAGAAGGATAGTTTTGAAGGTTGAGAACTCTTCATAATAGAAGGCATGGGACTAATAGTCAGATCAGAACCGGTGGGAACAAAATATATTGAAGGATATATGTAGATCAAGGAAATGTTGCAAAAAGTTGGATGGCTCAAATTCATAGAGAAATTCGATGGTTTTCACAAAGAGATTACAAAATATTTTTCTCTTTATTTTGATGGCAAAGAAGTGGAAATTGGAGACATCAAGTTCATAGTTACTGAGAAATTCATGGCCGAAGCCACAAAGCTTCCAAGGGTTGGAGAAAGGTGGTTAAAAAAAAGGAGTTTCACAATAAATCATGGAAATTTATCCTCAAAAACCCAGGTATGGATATCTATGTTTTCATAAAAGGTATTCCCAGCTCAGCCCTTAAAAATAAATGGAGGAACATGCTCTTGGTTTTACATAAATTTATTGCCTGCAAAGGAAGGTTTGGGTGCATGTATGTATATCATATTCGATTATTGATGAATTTCTTAGAGAATGGTGAAATAAATCTTCCCTTCTTTTTGTTGAATAGCTTAAAAAAAATGCCTACAAATGTGCAGAAGATAATACAGTTTATAGATAACACCATGCACTATCATGGGTTGGTAAAAACACTTGTTGAGTTTAATTTAAAAAGCATAGGAGATTCCTGGGAGAATTTTCTTATCAGAAACCATTTTCAAGAAGTACCAGAACAACCTAAAGAAGAAAACGTTAGAAAGAGTATAAGGAAGAATACTGATACAAACATTGAAGATAGACCTGCATCTTCATTGCAAAAAAATGATGAAAATCTCATCTCTGAAGAGCTGACAGAGAACAGAAAGAAAAATAAAGTCAAGATAGGAGGTAAGATAAGAAAGAGGGGAAAGGATAAAAATGATGAAAATGAAAATCCTCTATAGCTGAGAAGGAGCTCCAGACTCCGAGGTTTGATGAAGAAAATACTACCAAAAGAGACAAAGTTTGTAAGTTTATATGCAGAAACTATAATACCATCTCAAAATTCTCCTATTCATAATCCTCCACACAATCCTCAAAATTCTCCTATTCATAATTTTGAATGTAGCCCCAACATAAAATCTCCAAGCATAGACCCAAATCAACAAGAAATATATGATTACATAGAGTCATTGGAGAAGAGAAGTGCAACAGTGAATCCTATCAATCCACAAGAACCTCTAGTTGAAACTCTCAAACAGGAAATTTATGAACTAGATATATTTAATAGGCATATTAAATAGAATAATGAGGCCTTGAAGCAGTAAAACAAGTTGGAAAATGTAATTAGTGACAATACCATTCTGCATTTAGTACTGTGGTACAAAAAGAACAGGAAGTTGAAAAGAAAGAATGAGTCACTAAACAAGGAAGTCATTGATCTCAAATACAAGCTTCTTATGAGAAAACCCAGGATGGAAATCACTTCAAAGAAAAGTAAAAGAAGGAAATTGGATGTGTTAGCAGAAGTGTCTGAACAAATGTAGTAGGAGAGGAGAATTCACATTTTTGGTAAATTGCATGAGGATATGCAATGACTTCGCAATGGGGGTATGTTGAACCTCAGAATGCTCCTCTCTCTGACATCCTTTCTCACATTTTCCCCTTACTTTTTTATAAGTTCACATACTCCAATCAAAGATAAATGTCATGTTTTGTCTCAAGGCATGCTTTTAAATGATTTCCATGTTATATTCTGATGTTCTTGCTATTTGAATGGATTTTTGTAATTTGGCTATAGAACGCAGCCTATTCTGCAGCTAATCATGGGTTAAGTAGCTAGTATCATGGTCTGACATCTTCCAGGGTTTGAATGGAGAAACGATCCACATGGGCATTTCAAAAATAATCTCCACATGTATTTTTTCCTATTTAATCGATCTAGATTGATAGAAAAGGAGGCCTGAGATCGTGGTCAAAGGCATGGTCAAAGAATGTTAGTCAAGAACAGAAGGACTCTTGATTTGACCTATTGTAGCAAATCAAGAGTTAAACAATCAAATTTCAATTCTATAAGTCAAATTAGCCACCTATATCAGAATTAGCTCATAGATAGTTATGTTTATTTTCTTTAAATACTTGTTGTACATAACTGAGAATAAGAAAGTTAAGTTAAGTTTTAAGTTAAGCTTTTGCTGAAACGTTGTATTGTTTTAAGACTTCGCTCTATTATAATACAAGGAATGTTTTCATACCAATGATTTATTAAATGCATCTTTAACTAGCTAGGATTTCAACTGAATCAGTTGCAGAGGGCCCCTGCACTGGAGGAGGTTTTTCATTCATTGTTTTAGTTTAATTTCCTTACTCTGTTTTTCTCAATTCTATTTTCTGAAGTAGAGTAATGTTACATTTAAGTTTTGATCATTAGCATAAAATTAAATCATAACTGTGTAATGATTGTTCTTCTAAAACATTTCATGAGGATATATCTTTCTATTTTAAAATTTAACTAAGTTTGAAGTAATAAGAATTCACAGTTATCTAGTTTCTTTTATTGTTTTGTCATTTGCTTTCCTAGATTAGAAATATCAATTAATTGTATCAATGTATATTCTTAAAGGTCATTTCAAGATGATGATTCTAAACTAAATGATTGAATGTCTAATTCATACAGTTATTGAGTCTTTCCTCTGCACATTTTACTTGTTTTCTAGGAACTTAGAAACTAAGGTATAATTGGTTTCTTACACAGCATATCAAGAGGTTAATACTTCATATTGAATGTTGGGGTAAATAAAAACATACATTAGTTAAATTTTCATTATTTTAAAATTTTCTTTAGATCCTCATTTAATTGCATCACTGATGTTCCTAAAGGTCATTCCAAGAAGTTGATTTTATCATATTTCTAGACTGAATGATTGAATATATAATTCATGCAATTACTAAGTTTTCCTTTACTTGATTTTCTAGATCATTAGGTATAATTGGTTGCTTGACATCATCTCAAGAAGGTGACACTTCATAATTGAATGCTGGAGTAACTAAATATACTTTAGTCATTTTCCTTTGCACACTTTACTTGCTTTTTTAAAACATTAGAATTTAAAGGTGTAGTTAGTTGCTTACACATCATCTCAAGAAGGTGACACTTCACATTGAATGCTAGAGTAACTAAATATACATTAGTTGTTATATTTTTCTACTTTCACTTAGAATAGCACTGCAATTTCAATCTCAGATATAAGATTCATCCATGGATTAGAACTATTGTTAAGGTACAAATCATCAAAATAAGATACTATGTTTTTTAGAATAGATTCTAACTAGCCAATAGTATTTGATTTATTTTTATGTAAATTAGTTTAACTTAGGAACACTTCATTTTCTTCCTTCTTAAAATTTATTAGATTCATTTGATTCCTTTCATAGTTTTATATTAAAATTCTTAAACATCAAGAACAAAACCCCCAAAACAATAGAAAAATACATACAAAGAAGTAGGAAAAAGCTTAACTAAGCACATGTAGTGCACCACACTTCATCAGTTTACAAACCTTAGTTTACAATCTACGTAAGAAATTTAAGACATTAAATTGACTAAAAATTTTGGCACTGTTTCCGGGGAAGTGTAATTAGATAGCCTCATTTATTACATCTAAAAAAAATTATATGCGTAGAGAAAGAGACTCGAGGGGTAGATTCATAGCTAGAAAAAATTATATGTGTAGAGAAAGAGACTCGAGGGGTAGATTCATAGCTAGAGATAGGAGTTTAATTCCTACAACACCACTCACTCCACCAAGATTAAGAAGTGATACACCTCCATCTCAAACTCATATTCCATAATTCACTAGCCATAGACTTCCTGAAGTTCTAAGGTCAAAAATCCAATTAGGAGGATCTCCTACTTCTTCCATTGAGACAGTCTAAGAGGAAGAAGATCATAAATATCCCACATAAGGAGTATCTTTTTCACCTCTACAGGGAAACATATTTTAGCTGAAGAGTTATAAATTCCTAGTGGAGAGGAAGAGGAAGAACCTTTCTTCAACATACCATTGATATAAGAACCAGACGAAGAGCAGTTAACCTTGCAGGTTGAATCTTATATTAGCTTTGAAGAATCTATAATGGCAGGAAGAGGAGAAGGACAAGAAGGAGGAGGAGAAGTCCTAAATGGAAGAGGTAGAGGAAATGCAGAAGGAGGCAGAAGAAATAGGGAAATTGGTAGTTCCTTTGGATTCCCTATAGTTGATGGAGAGACAAATGACACAACGAAAAATATTTCACCTTCTGTCCTTCCAAATTTTGATGGATTAAAGAGTGAAGATCCTGAAACATTTTTTTTTGAACATGAAGTTTTATGCAGAACTTATGATTATTTACAAGACTCTCAAAAACTTAAATTGTTTCCTTCAACTTTGAAAGGATAAACTTTAAAATGGTTCATGATTTTAATCACTCAATCTATCAGAACATGGAATGAAATGAAGAGAGAATTTTTAGAGAGGTGTTTGGATTATTGAATACTCATTAATCATAAGGATAAAATATTTAAAATGATGAAAAAAGGGGAAAATAATTTGGAGGATTTAATTGAAAGGTTCAATTATAACATAAAAAGAGCAAAAATGGATAATTTAGATCAAGATACTTTAAAAGCTCTTTTGTTAAAAGCCATTAGAGATGAATGGATAGACATTCTCAACATGATGGGGAAGGGGGATATCTCTCAACTTCCATTATCTGATATTGGTGAATTATGTATCCATCTCTCAAGGGGAAAATAAAAAACAGGGAAAATTCCAAGAGATCATTCTCTTGCTAGGGTAAATAAATCTACAACTGGAACAGTAAGTAGGGCAGAAATTGGAAACATGCTTCATGAATTAAAAATATATATTTAAGGGAGTCTTAGTGAATAGATAGACACCCTTAAATTAAAAAACAAGAAGCAAGCCGAGACTGATGCTTTAGCTATTTTCTGTCATAAATGCAGAAAGAAGCATGCTTTAAGAGAATATCCTCTTGATGCAAAAGTCATAGAGACCTATATGATTTGTTCAGAAAGTCATGAGACTAAGAGTTGTCCTTCAATTCTAGGTCTTAAGGTTGTTTTTCAAGAAGAAACAACTTCAAATCCAACATAATCTTTTGCTTTGTCTCTAGAAGACCATGGCAGGGTCCACAAACTGAAGGCTTTAACAATCAAATGTATCCTCATCCCCCACCAAATAATTGAAATTCTTGGCAGCAACCTTGGCCTCAATCTCAATCTCAATCTCAATCTTGGGCACAAGGAATGAAAAATCCCTTTAGAAGATTCTCTCAATACTATCAATATCCTCCATCATATCCAAACTATCCTCCCCAACAAATTCCTCAACACAATCAACAACCCCAACTCCAAAACCAAAATCCACAACTTTCATTACCATTTCCACAGAGACAAAATCAACTACCTACCAACCATTACCAAACCCAAATAATAAGAATCCTCAAAATACCTACATGATAGAAGAACAACAATTTCCAACCTATATGATTACTCCTCTAGATCTTAATGATGTCCAACTTAGATCTGGTAAGATACTAGAAAAGAAAAAGCCTTCTATAGTTATTCAAGAACAAGATAATTTTGAGAAAGATCCTCTATAACCAAATAAAATTTTTGAGGAAGGAACATCTCTTCAAAACCATAATTTTGAAAATTAAAGACAAAAAAAACCAATAAACTCAACTCCTATCATAGAGAAACCATCACTACTTACTTCTACACCTCATTTTCCTAAAATATTACAAATTGATAGAGGAGTAGAAAAGCATATTATGTCGCCCAATTATGATTTTCTAGATGAATTGAAAAATTTATTTATCAAAATTCCTTTGTTACAGGCCATTAAAGAGATTCCAATTCTATCCAAAACAATAAAAGAGTTGAGCATGAAGAAACCAGGAAGAAAAACAAAAGAAATAAAAATAATTTAGCTCGTAGGAAAAATTGCAGACATAATGATGGGAAACATTTCCATACAAAAATATTTAGATCTAGGAAGTCCATTTGTTAAAACACATATCAATGGAGTTGAAATTCCAAATACATTGATTGATTTAGGAGCAGCAATAAACATCATGAGCAAACAAACCATGGAACAACTCAAACTTCCTAATATTTTGTATACACCTACATTACTACAATTAGCAGACAAGTCTATAATCAAGCTAGATGGTGTGTTAGAAGATATTTTAGTATCCTTAGACTCTTGAGAGTATCCTGTTTATTTTATGATCTTAACTCCTAATAACAATCTAGGAGGACATCCACTTATATTAGGAAGACCTTGGTTGGCTACAGTTGATGCTTTCATTAGTTGTAGATCTTGTGACATGTATATCTATGATGGTAACTCAACAAATAAATTCACTATATATCCTCCAGCAAGAACAATCACAGAGTTAGATGACAATGAATGGATTGATGGTGAAAATGATATTCAACCTCTCTTTACTATTTCAACCATTAGTGAATATAGTCAAATCTTAAACTCAATGGAAAATTTTGAATCATCCCCAGAATATGAACATGATCAATTTCAAGAAAAATCCAATATTGAATATTTTTCATTTAGGCAGATGTCTCTTTATTCTATGGAAGAATTTTGTAGCTCTACAGTTGAAATCTTTCGAGGGAAAACTTTGAACATAAAAAATAACTTGGAGAGATTACACCAGGAAAATTTAATCAAGACATTACAACAACATTCTTCTGCATATTCATGGGAATACACTGACATGAAAGGAATTAGTCCTAAGACTTGTATACATCACATATATATTGAGGAAAATTTTAAACCTATCAGACAACCTAAAATAAGGATGAATCCAAATCTTAGGGAAAATGTGAAAGAAGAGTTGCAAAAATTGTTGAATGTGAACTTCATTTACCCAATTTCAGACAGTCAGTGGGTTTCCCCTTTAGTGATTGTGCCCAAAAATAATGGTAAATGGAGGGTATGCATTTATTATTGAAAATTGAATAAAGCTACCCTAAAAGATCATTTTCCTTTACCCTTTATAGATCAAGTATTGGATACATTAGTAGGTAAGAAGTATTTCTCATTCTTGGATGGTTTTAGTGGTTACAATCAAATTTAGGTAGCACCTGAAAGCCAAGATAAAACCACATTCACTTGTCCATGGGGGACTTATGCCTACCGAGTACTTCCTTTTGGATTTTGCAACGCACCTGCAACATTCCAAAGGGCAGTACTGGGATTTTTTTTTTGATCTAATACATGATTGTGTAGAGGTGTACATGGATGACTTTACAGTTTATGGGAATTCATTTGAAGAAGCTTTAGAAAATTTGGAAAAGGTTCTTAAAATATGTAAGGAAGCAAACCTTTCACTAAGCCATGAATAATGTTTTATGATGTTTACAGAAGGGATTGTTTTAGGACGTCACATTTCAGGAGATGGAACTAAAGTTGATAAATCTAAAGTTGAATTCATCTCCAAACTATCAATTCCAAGTTGTCAAAAGGATGTTAGAAGTTTTCTAGGATTCACAAGATATTATAGAAAATTTATAGAAAATTTCACTAAAATAGCATCTCCACTCTTCAAATTACTTACCAAAGATTATGAATTCAATTGGAATCCTGATTGCTAATTGGCATTTGAAACTTTAAAATCAAAAATTTCTAAAGCACCCATCTTAAGAGGTCCAAATTGGAAACTACATTTTCACATTTCAACAAATGATTTAGATACATCTCTAGGAGTTGTATTAGGACAAAAAGATTTGATCCCCTATTCCATCTATTACACAAGCAATAATTTAACTCCCACAGAGTTAAATTACACTGTAACTGAAAAGGAATTCTTAGCTGTTGTTCATGCTATCAACAAATTCAGACATTATATTACAGGTTATGAAACCTTTCTTCATACAGGTCACTCTGCAATCAGATACTTAATGAATAAATCTATTACTAATGGAAGAGTTATAAGATGGTTATTACTCCTACAAGAATTCAACATCACTGTTCTAGGTTGACTTGGAAAGCAAAACAAATTTATTGATTTATTGTCTAGAATTCAAAATATCAAAGATGACACTCCAGTTGAAGATAAATTTCCTGATGAATATCATTTTTCAATAAATACTCAAACTCCTTGGTTTGCAAATATTGCTAATTACTTAGTCATAGGAAAATTACTTTCACATTTGTTTCCTAGGGAGAAAATAAAAATCATTCAAATAAGTGCAAGATACTCATGTATACTAATGGATTATATAAAACAGGTCCAGATCCCATTATCAAAAGATGTGTTCGAGAAGATGAAATGCCTGAAATTCTTAAGGAATTTCATGATGAACCTTGTGGTGGACACTTTGCTGACAAGAGGACAGCCTATAAAATCCTTCATTTAGGATATTATTGGCCATCCATCTTTAGAGATGCCAAAGAATATGTCAAAAGGTGCGACAGCTGCTAAAGGGTAGGGAAACCTGCTCCTTCAAATGAAATGTCATTACAACCTTAGGTACTCATTGAACCTTTTGACAAATGGGCCTTGGGTTTTCTTGGATCAATAAATCCACCATCTAAAAAAAAGAAGTATATTTTGGTATGTACTGATTATGTCACTAAATGGGTAGAGGCTAAATCATTACCTTTTTCTAATGAAGGTTATGTAGTTAATTTTCTTTTTGAGGATATCTTCACTCGTTTTGGTGTTCCAAGAGAAATTGTGATAGATCAGGGATCCCATTTTACATCCAAGTTGGTGAAAAGGCTTGTGGAAGATTACAAGATCAAGCACAGAAAGTCTAATCCTTATCATCCACAAGCAAATGGTAAAGTAGAATCTACCAATAAGGTGATTGAAGGAATTGTCACTAAGAATGTACATCTACACAAAAGAGACTGGACAAAAAGGCTTCCTAAAGCTTTATGGGCCTACAGAACTACATGGAGGAATACAACAGGACATACTCCCTATGAACTTGTTTATGGAAAGAAATTCTTGTTCCCTATAGAGTTTCAGATTCAGACCTTCAAGATGGTAGTCCAATTGGGACTTGATTTATCAGAAGCACAGAAACATATACTGGAGAAACTCAATGAGCTTGATGAAATAAGGAAAGATGCAGTTCAAAGAACCAGTATAGTCTAGCAGCAAAGGGCTAAATGGCATGATAAATATATCAAGGATAAGAAGTTTCAAGCAAGGGATTGGGCACTTTTGTTCAATTCAAAATTCAAATATTTTCAAGGAAAGTTTCAGACTCATTGGCTTGGGCCATATGAGATTGAAAAATTCTTTGATAATGGAGCAGTCAAGATAAGGACAATTGATGAAGAAAAGGTACCTCTTTTTTTGAATGGTCATCAGTTGAAAGTATATCATAATCCAATTTCAAGAGAAGAGTTTATCAAGATTTTCCAAGATAATACTAATATGAAGTTAGTGAAGAAGAATTCTTCTTCTTCACTAACTTAGCTTTTATTTTTCCTATATATATATATATATATATATATATATAAGTGTATAAGTATGAAAAAAAATCAATGATTGGCATACTAATACAGAAAATACTGGGTGAAAATAAAATATTTTTGACATCCCATATTTTCCATTTCTTTTCTGAAAATAAGTAGTACACATAAATACATTCATATTTTATCCTTGCAGCTCATAATCTACAAATTCATTCTATTTTACAATTTCATTCCAATCCACAGTGATATTCCACTTTCATTCCACTTCACAATCATATTCCACTTTCATTACAATCCACAGTCATATTCCACTTTCATTCCACTTCACAGTCATATTACACTTACATTCCATTCCACAGTTATACTTCATTTTTTTTACAGATTACATTCTACAATTGACTACGTTCTGTAGCTGATCACATTTTGCTACTGATTACATTCTGCAGCTGATCACATTCTACAGCTAATTCCATTCTGCAGCTGATTCTATTCTGAACCACATTACATTTCATTCAGAATCTCTCACACATTTGTACATCCTACAAACAAATGATGAATACATGAAATTGAAGGAGTACATTTTGAAGACCAGCATGCTAAAAGGTACCTAAAAAATCAACACCAAAGAAACAACAACAAAAAGGTTAGTTCTAAAGGTAAAGTTGAAAAAAATTGTTTTAATAGCAAGGGTAAAACATTAGCATTTATAATATGGATGGTCATATGCTCCCTTGACATATCATCATTTGATTTGATTGCGATTTCCATAATACTACAGATCAGCCACATCCTCCACATTATGTTTCATAACGGTCCACAATTAAATCCCTCATTGATGATTAACGGTCATGACCTATTGACATGACATATCCATATAAGTTTCTTCAAAACCCCAATACATTTCACCTATTTATTCCTAAAAACCCTCGATGCCTTTAACCAAATTCATAACCCAATTCATTTCATAAACAAAGAAGGATAATTCTGAAGGTTGAGAACTCTTCATAATAGAAGGCATGGGACTAATAGTCAGATCAAAATCGGCGGGAACAAAATATATGGAAGGATATCTGCAGATCAAGGAAATGTTGCAGAAAGATGGATGGCTCAAATTCATAGAGAAATCCGATGGTTTTCACAAAGATATTACAAAATATTTTGCTTGATATTTTGATGGCACATAAGTGGAAATTGGAGACATCAGGTTCACAGTTACTGAGACATTCATGGACGAAGCCACAAAACTTCCAAGGGTTGGAGAAAGGCGGTTAAAAAAAAAGGAGTTTTACGATGAATCATGAAAATTTATCTTAAAAAACCCAGGCATGGATGTCTCTGTTTTCAGAAAAGGTATTCCCAGCTCAACCCTTAAAAATAAATGGATAAACATGCTCTTGGTTTTACAAAAAATTATCACCTGCGAAGGAAGGTTTGGTTGAACGTATGTATATCATATTCGATTATTGATGAATTTCTTAGAGAATGGTGAAATAAATATCCCCTTATTTCTATTGAATAGCTTAAAAAGAATGTCTACAAATGTGCAGAAGAGAATATAGTTTATAGATAACACCATGCACCATCATGGGTTGGTAAAAATACTTGTTGAGTTTCATTTAAAAAGTATAGGAGATTCCTGGGAGAATTTTCTTATCAGAAACCATTTTTAAGAAGTACCAAAACAACCTAAAGAAGACAATGTTAGAAAGAGAAAAAGGAAGAAGACTGATACAAACATTGAAGACAAACCAGCATCTTCATTGCAAAAAAATGATGAAAAACTCATCTCTGAAGAGATGACAGAGAACAGAAAGCAAAATAAAGTCAAGACAGGAGGTAAGATAAGAAAGAGGACCAAGGATACAAATGAGGAAAATGAAAATCCTTTATAGGTGAGAAGGAGCTCCAAACTCTGAAGTTCGATGAAGAAAACACTACCAAAAGAGATAGAGTTTGTAAGTTTAGATGAAGAAACTCCAATACCATCTCCTGTCAATATTTATCCTTCACACAGTCCTCAAAATTCTCTTATTCATAATTTTGAAGGTAGCCCCAGCAAAAAATCTCCAGGCATAGACCTAGCACAACAAGAAATATATGATTACATGGATTAAAATTTCTCTAGTTGAAACTCTCAAACATGAAATTTATGAACTAGAGATATTGAAATGGCATATTAAACAGGAGAATGAGGCCTTGAAGAAACAGAAAAAGTTGGAAAAGGTAATTAGTGACAATACCATTATGCAATTATGGTTGTGGTACAAAAAGAACGGGAATTTGAAAAGAAAGAACAAATCACTAAACAAGGAAATCATTAATCTAAAATACAAACTTCTTATGAGAAAACCCAGGAATGCAATCACTTCAAAGAAAAGTAAAAGAAGGAAATTGGATGTGTTAGCAGAAGTTTCTGAACAAATGCAGTAGGAGAGGATAATTCACATTTTTGGTAAATTGCGTGAGGACATGCAATGACTTTGCAGTGGGGGTATGTTGAACCTCAGAATTATGCTCTCTCTGACATCCTTTCTCACATTTTTCCCTTACTTTTTCATAAGTTCACATACTCCAATCTACGATAAATATCATGTTTTGTCTCAAGGAATGCATTTAAATGATTTCCATGTTATATTCTAATGTTCTTGCTATTCAAATGGATTTTTTTTAATTTGGATACAGAACACAGCCTATTCTGCAACTAATCATGGGTTTCGTAGCTAGTTTCATGGTTTGACAGTTTCCAGGGTTCAAATGGAGAAATGAGCCACATGGGCATTTCCAGAATCATCTCCACATGGATTTTGTCCTATTTACTCAATCTAGATCGATAGAAAAGGAGGCCTAAGATCGTGGTCAAAGGCGTGGTCAAAGAACGTTAGCCGAGAACAGAAGGGCTTTTGATTTTCTCTATCATAGCAAATCAAGAGTTAAACAATCAAATTTAAATTATATAAGTCAGATTAGCCACCTGTAGCAGAATTAGCTCATAGACAGTTATGTTTATTTTCTTTAAATACCAGTTGTATAGAACCAAGAATAAGGAAGTTAAGTTAAGTTTTAAATTAAGCTTTTTCTGAAACGTTGTATTATTTAAAGACTTTGCTCTATTATAATACAAGGAACTTGTTCATACCAATGATTTCTTAAGTGCGTCTTTAACCAGCTAGGATTTCAACCGAATCAATTGCAGAGGGCCCCTGCACTGGAGGAGGTTTTTCATTCATTGTTTTAGTTTAATTTCCTTACTTTGTTTTTTCAATTCTGTTTTCTGAAGTAAATTAATGTGACATTTCAGTTTTGATCATTATCATAAAATTAAATCATAACTGTGTAATCATTGTTCTTTTGAAACATTTCATGACGATAGATCTTTCTATTTTCAAATTGAACTAAGTTTGAAGTAATAAGAATTCACAGTTATCTAGTTTCTTTTACTGTTTTGTCATTTTCTTTCCTAGATTAGAAATATCAGTTAATTGTATCAATGGATGTTCTTAAAGGTCATTTCAAGGTGATGATTCTAAACTAAATGATTGAATGCCTAATTCATACAGTTATTGAGTCTTTCCTCTACACATTTTACTTATTTTCTAGGAACTTAGAAATTAAGGTATAATTGGTTTCTTACACGACATCTCAAGAGGTTAATACTTCATATTGAATGTTGGAGTAAATCAAAACATACATTAGTTAAATTTGCATGCTTTTTACATTTGCTTTAGATCTTCATTTAATTGCATCACTGATGTTCCTAAAGGCCATTCCAAGAAGTTGACTTTATCATATTTCTAGACTGAATGATTGAATATTTAATTCATGCAATTACTGAGTTTTCCTTTACTTGCTTTTCTAGATCATTAGGTATAATTGGTTACTTAACATCATCTCAAGAAGGTGACACTTCATAATTGAATGCTGGAGTAACTAAATATACATTAGTTGTTTTCCTTTGCACAGTTTACTTACTTTTCTAGAACATTAGAAGTTAAAGGTGTAGTTAGTTTCTTACACATCATCTCAAGAAGGTGACACTTCACATTGAATGTTGGAGTAACTAAATATACATTAGTTGTTATACTTTTCTGCTTTCACTTAGAATAGCACTGCAATTTCAATCTCAAATATAAGATTCATCCATGGATTACAGCTAATGTTAAGGTAGAAATCATCAAGATAAGATACTCTGTTTTTCAGACTATATTCTAACTATCCAACAGTCTTTGACTTATTTTTATGTAAATTAGTTTAACTTAGGAACACTTAATTTTCTTCCTTCTTAAAATTTATTAGATTCATTTGATTCCTTTCATAGTTTTTAGATTAACATTCTTAAACATCAAGTTCAAAACCCCCAAAACAATATAAAAATATATACAACGAAGAAGGAAAAGGGTTAACTAAGCACATACAGTGCACCACACTTCATCAGTTTACAAACCTTGATTGATAATTTATGTAATAAATTTAAGACATTAAATTGACTAAAAAAAGAGAAAGGAAAAATCCCCTTTCTTTCATTCTTGTACCTAGGTTTGATGTATGGCTCAAATTAATGCTCCTCCAAGTCTTTTTTCTTGAACCATTTTTCCCCAACATTTTGGATTCTAGTGGCAACTGATATGATGGAAGTGGACACAGTGGAAGTGACACCGGCAAGGGTTACCTGGTTGTCAATGAGATTGGAGATGAATAGTATACTCAACATAGGATGGTGTTGGACCCTTCGTATTTTCTCACATAATTAAAAACATCCTACATGCTGAAAACATGTCACAATCATGGGAGATACCATGAGTGCCCTAGCATTTGTTGGCTCAATTATAAGGATTCTCCCTGCTTTGTTTGGCCTCTTCTCCTTTCTTTCTTCTCCCTCACTGTTGTTTTTGTTCTGTTCTTCTTCCATAGGTGTCTTAGTGTGAAAACACTAGGGAGATGGAATGATTATGAAAAATGAGTTTTGGGAAGTGGGAATGGGATGGGGAAATTTAGGGATATGGGGAAAGGTTTTATTAAATGAGGGAGGTGACAGGGAGTAGTGACGATGAGGGATTTTGGATAGGGGATTTAATTACAGGTTAGGGATTTGGGAACCTAGGCAAATGAAGCACCTAGGTCTTAGGGTTTCAAATGAAAAGGGCTTAAGGGAAGGGGATTGTGATATACGGGTTTTGGGAAAGGTCAATTATGATATGGGAAGGGAATGGAAGTTCTAGGGAGTTAAATTGAAATGTAATTGGGGATTTGACAGTGGTACTATGGTTTCAAGCTCAAAATAGACACCAAATCTTTTTAAAAACTTCAAAGACCAAAAAATCGACTTGAGAAGAAGAGTGATGATGCAATTGTCGCTTACTTGATTGTTGGAGGCTGTAGAGCACTGTTGCTAAAGTTTGAGAGCGATTCCATGTGTTTTGGATCTCCTTGAGAATTTTTGGGCAAGCGTGTAGTGCACAATGCACAACGCAGGCGCACCCTCCTTCTTCCAGGAGTGCATTGTACAACGTAGGTGCACAACGTAATACACAGGAGTTCCCTCTTTCTGCCAGGAGCGCATTGTTGCCTCTGTTTTGAAAATTTCACCTTCTTTATTGGATTTTCATGCTTTTGCTGAGGTTTCTCGATGATGGCAAGAGCAAATGAAGTTTTATTTTATGTCCTTTGGGTTTAAATACTTTGTGGGATTTGATTTGATGATTTTAAAACCCACTTTTGTAATGTTCAATTTCACTTTTAAAACCTTGCAAAATACCCTTTAACTCTGTCTTGTTTTCTTTGCAGATTGATCATGTTGGAGTAGGAACTCTTCATATTTTGAAGTTTGATGTGTTTGGCATATGGAACTGATTTGGCATCTTTGGAAAACAAATTACTTATTACATACAATGGACATAAAATTACATAAGTAAAAAATAAAATTACATCTCTGTTTTTTGGAATAAAATTACATTTTCGAATGAAACTCACACTTGAAATCAAAATTACAACTTTGGAAACCATATTTGCATGTTTCAAAACTCTCTTTAGATGGTAAAGGGATATTATTTGAATCACTCTCATACTTTTGTTGACCTTATGCAATTAAATGGTGTTTTATTTTGACTTTGAAGAATGAAACCTAGAGACCTAATGAAGACTTTGAGTGACCAGACTTCATGGTGACCTGACTAACATAATGACATGATGAAAAGGACTTTCATGACTGAAGTATGCTAAAAAATACATGAATTTGGGCCAGCAAGTATGAATTTTTCAGGAAGAACGAAAATTTTTAACTAGGGCTACCATCAATGAGTAAAAAATTTTACATGACCTAATGGAATGATTACAAATTTCTGAGTGGGACTCCTAAAATGATATGAAAAGAGGATTTTGATCACTGATGGCATGATGCAAATAATGACACTAAAACCAAGGATGCCTCATATTTATCTTTTGTAATTCCTTCATGTGGATTTTCTTCAAAGGTGCTATGAAGACCAATTTTCTTTAAAAATATTTTTTCATCTATTCCGAACTAGCTTGCATTTTTTAATTTTACTTGTGGCCCATTAAAAAAAAAATTAACTCCATTTCTTGGTGCAGATTTCAAATCCAATTTTATAAAATTAAATTCTACATCTGACATGTCTACACATGCACATTGAACAATTCCATTAGATGCTTATAAAGGTGTCATCAATAATGCATTTTACTACAATGTACCTCTATCAATATTGTTATACATCACAACCTTTTTCCTATTCATATGATAGATCATCTCCCAAATTAAGTTCCTTGCCATTATTTCATCATGGAAAGGATACATAATAGTGATGCTCTCTCTTAATTCAAATTTGGATCCTAAACAAGCAAATCCAATTCATGATTTTCTATATTTGGTTCTACTTATTTTATTCTCCAAGTTTGGTTAGGTTTTTTATAGAGATTTGTCTCTTTGATTTTATCACATACCCAATTCATCCCACTTCTATAGTCACATGTTATATGATCAAAATTGTGACATTGATAGCATTATATATTGAACTTGAATAGCGGAGTAGCTGATATATGATAGCCATTGGAGATTTTGTCTTGTCTACTTGTACGCTTCCTTATGTTGAAAAATGTAACTAGGTCCGGTCTTCATAATTTTATTTGAGTCATTATGAAATGTAATTATGAAAAATAATGAAAAATAAATTATTATTATTATTATTATTATTATTATGACTTATTAAAACATGGGTTTCATACTTGGGTCATCATGTTTTAGGTCAAAGTCCCCATTGCGGAATTCTAGGTTTTATAATGAATCATTAGAGTCATTGTAAATTTAATAATACCCTTCTTGGGCTTTTGAATCATGTAAAAAGAACCATTTTTTATTAAAATATGCAATTTTTTACCTCCACACCAAGTTGGCCCTTACCTGTTCAAGTCAGACTATAAGAAGGTAATTTGTGCTCCTGAAAAGGGTATATATACAGTGCAATTAGACTCATTTTGAACACACTCTCTCACAAAAGTTAGATATCCAAGAAGAAGCCTCAGAAGGATACAAAATTACAGTAGAGGAAGGAGAAGTGCAGGCTCAAACTTTATAGGGCATCTATCTCTCCCACATGTCGATTTTTTGGGTTATTGCATCAAGATTGAAATATTTCTTCAGGGTTGAAGTGTTGCTTCAATGTCAAGGTCAAAGTATTGCTTGAAGGTCGAAATATTGATTCAAGGTCGAATTTTTTCACCTAAGTTGAAGGTCAATTGTTGCTGCCAATGGCTGTTAAATTGAAATGGCTATTGCTACTATGTCAAATTTCCCACTACATCAAAGTGTTTTTGTTGTTGCTACTATTATAGGTCGAAGATAGTGTTGGAAGATGATCATTTTTAGAATAAGGAAAGGGTTTTTTTGGTTATTGGAATAATTCTATGCCTAGGTCAAGGAGTCTTGGATTATCTCATGAAACTATTGAAGGAAGAGTTGTTGAATATGTTTTCCCCTAGATTGGGGTTTTCCCCTAGCTGTCCGCCTACATTTGGTGCCTTTGATATTCATGCTCTGGTTTGGTAATTGCTTGATGAACTAAGATAAAAAAATAACACAATAAAGTTAATAAGAACATGATAAAAATCACAAGTAATTATCATAATAATAAAATTATTTTTTCCTTTCCGATTTTCTAACATGGCATCAGCACTAAGGTGAAGAAGAAGGAAAAATGAATCATGAAGATCTATTGAAGGAGAATAATGAGTCTCAAGAAGATTAAATAAGGGTCATCAAAGGGATAATATAAGGAAAGAAGCTTACTATCTTCAATTACAATGTCTGACACAATAAAGCGAGAGAACAAATTAGAAGGAGCATCAAATTATAGGGCATGGAAGAAGAGGATAGACCTCATCCTCGAAATAATAAAGTCTTGGATATAGTCAAAGGAAAACCCCATGGGGTTGGGGCATGGGTCATTGAAAAGTCATAATTAATATTTTTTAAGCTCCTAAAATCCCTCCCACGTTCACTTGTTGAAGCCCCTCTCAACTTAAGCATTCATATATATTGTGATATTCCTCCTTAGGTAAGGGATTCGGCCATCTGAAACAGGTCATCGTGGAATTTTCACTCTAAATTTTTTTATATGAAGGCTCAGAAGCTGAAATTTTTATGAGGCGAAGCCGAAATCCTAAGGAAGCTGTAGTAAAAATTTCAGATCAAGTTGTACAATGTTTTTGGAGATATGATCTGTGGAATTAATGGTTTTTGTAGGCTCCTAAAATTCATCTCAAAGAAGTGACCTTGGTAAAACTGTCATAACACTCTCTTAGAGTATCGGATTGGAATTCTGTAAAAATTGGCAGATATTTCATAGTATTTAGTTTTCGCTATATAAATTTCAGAGGAAAATGAAGGAACAGTGACACGTGGCATGTCGTACAAGTGTGCTCTACTGAAACAGTCCATAATTAGGGAAGTGTGAGAAATTGGGTATAACTCTCTCTTGAAGAATCCAAATTGGGTCAGACCTGTGGCATTGGAAAGACGACTCAGAGGAATACTACAAGACTGAAAATCATATATTGATGATCTGAAATAAAAGAGATACACCAGATTCAATATCGAGCTCCTAGAAGGCAAAAAAAAGCTAGATCATGTGTTGTCAAGGGTTGCAAAGGACCAGACTTTCTATGACGGAAAAGAAAAGCAAGGTGCAGTTGTTGAGCCCCAAGATTTTTCTTTCTTTCATCTTAATTCACTCCATTTTCATTTTTCCATTGTTATCCCAGGCCCAGATGATCTATGAAATTAGTTAAAATTACTTTTAGAATGAATAACATGGCTAACTTGCTAAGTTTTGTGATTTTGTCATTGTAATGCATTTTTAATTGAAACTAGCTACAGAATGCAGACATTCCATAGCTAACCACCAATTCTACAGCTGTCTTCATGTTCAAGCATGTTCCAGGTGTCCTCTCAGGAAAAGCCACACATGGGTATATTCCACATCATGTCCTCATAGTTTGTTTCTCACCATGAAGAATGAACCGAATTCTGGACGTGGTTTTGGTACGTGGGAACTCATTCAAGGAGGCAGACTCCTAATAGGACTAGGACAGTCCAGATGTCCTTTTTCCCTCTACGCTGCCATCTTTAGAGTTCTAGTATGATTTTGATATGAAAAGACAATGATCCTCATATTGTTGCAAGTTCTGTTATGAAGATTTGATATAAATGCACTCGGGAAACCGAGAGGCTAGCTCTAGATTTTGATTAGATTTCATGGATTGACTGTTATATTTCTGAAGACTAAGAATAATCTGTTTTAAGTTATTTTCATTTAATGAAGAAGACAACATTGCTTTGAACGCGTTGAGTTGATTTTGAGTTAGATTACGTCTGGTGGTAGAGGCCCCCTGCCTCCTGAACGGCTTTACTTTCGTAATTTAGATAAGTATCTTAGTTTGTTTTCACGTTTTTGAAGTTTGAGTTCATATTTAATTTCATTAGTCACTATAGCTATACTTTTTCTAAGAAACTCTTCCAAAAGATCATGATAATGAATGAGAAATGGCTGTAGTGTTATAGATTTTAATTGCAATTTCTTTTGTTCATTATCACAGTTGAACTTATTCTAAGCAAACTCTTCCAAAAAATCCTTATGATGTCTAAGGCATGACTGTGATACTGAAAGTTTCAGTTGTTTGTTTACACTAAGTAGCATAGCTGATCTTACTCTTAAAACGCTCTTCCAAAATATCATAAAAATGGGTAGGAAATAGCTGTGATGTCTTAGTTTTTAATTGTAATTGCTTTCAGTTTTCATGTTTGCATTTGCATTGAATTGTACAGCCAGGATTGTTCTAACAATCTCTTCCAAAATACCATTCATGATGAACGAAATAGGCTGTAGAATCCCATAGATTAATTGCATGATAACTTAGTTAGGGCACTCCGGAGTCAAATTGCATTCAATTCATGCTCTGTTATTTCATTTTAAGTTTGATAATGGCTTGTTAGTTCAGCACTGTTTATTGTAGACTAGTGACACCTTAGTTCAGTTCTAGCTTAGCTCATTGTATTTACATTCCACATTTAGTTGTCATCCATTGCATATTAGATTACATTAGTTGTTAAACTTAAACACCACGGCCTTCATTATTTACAAAACCTCTTTTGTTCCAAATCTATAATTGACTCATAACCATCTGGACAGAAGATAGTAACAGTCCAAGGCCTGGAGTACTTCTGCAACCTTTTTTTTCATTTCACAAACAAACCTTTCCTCAAAAGACTATTCTAAAAATCTATAACCTTTGAGTGAAGTTTAGTGATGTTAAACTAAGTTGCAGAATAGAATTAGGAGCCAGTCTTAGAGTAGAGATCTTATGATGTTACCAATGTTCTTCTCCAAATATGCTTCAACAAACCTTTAATCATGGATAAGATGTTGTATCATTATAAGCTGATTGTTTAATTTTTTAGTTAGGAGAATTTGTATACTTAGCTGCCCATTTCTCAAGCTCTTCCAAAATACCTTTAATAAAAGAATTGGACAAGTTAAGTTTATGTTTTGATTCATTTTCTTGAATTCATTATCAAGCTTTGTATTCTGCTTAGTCATAGTTTAGGTTTGGTTCTGTTTCAGTATTTGCATTTGCTTTTGTCATTTGTCATCAACAAATTAGGCTTCACTCTGTTTTTAACCGGTAGCTTCTTTCCACCAACATTTAATTCTTTCCGTTGTGAACATAAAACCATAAAAAGACCAAAAACATCATAAAACACTAAACACAATGCAATAAGAAACAAACACCTAGGCACATACAGTGCACCTCACTTCAGCAGTTTACCAACCCTGGTTGACAATTAAATGAACTCAGTTTAGGAGACTAGGTTGAGCCCAAACATTTTGGCGCCGTTTCCGGAGAAGTGAAAACTAGGTAACCTTTGTTTCTTAACTCCCAAAAACAGTTATATGCGTAGAGAGAGAGACTCAAGGGGTAGATTCATAAGCAGCAGAAGCAGAAGTTTGATTCCTAAAACACCACTTGTTTCACCTAGACCAAGAGCTAGTATACCTTCAACTCAGACCCACATTCCATCCTTTGCTGATCCTGGACTTCTAGAAGACCTAAGATCAGATCTTCCATTAGAGAAACCTTCCACTTCATCCACTGAACTTGCCTTAGAAGAAGATCCAAAGACCCTTGCTAGAGATACAAACTTTTCCACTGCACAGGAGGGACGACAAGCGGTGTACAGGTTGGAAGGAGGACTCTTTAATGGACAAATACACATATTATTCGAGGTAGAGGTGAGAGGTAGAGGAGAAGGAGGTAGAGGTGCAGTATGAGAAAGAGGTAGAAGAGAGATGGGAAGCTCTTTTGGGTTTCCTATAGTAGATGAAGAGACCAATACAACTATGAAAAAAATTTCACCCTTTGTCCTTCCAAACTTTTTTGGACTGAAAACTGAAGATACTGAAACCTTCCTATTTGAATTTGAAGTCCTGTGTAGAACCTATGACTACTTACAAGATGCTAAAAAACTTAAACTATTTCCTTCAACATTTAAAGGGGCAGCATTGAAGTGGTTTATGAGTTTGATCAACAGTTTTATTAGGACATGGGAAGACATGAAACAAGAATTTCTAGAGAGGTATTTGGATTATTTTATGCCGGTCAATCATAAGGAAGAAGTATTTAAGATGTTACAAAAAGAAGATGAAAACTTGGAAGATTTGTTAGAGAGATTTCATTACAACATCAAAAGAGCAAAAATGGAAAACCTAGATCAAGACACCTTAAAATCTCTTTTGTTGAAAACAATTAGGATGAATGTGGTTGACATCTCTAACATGATGGGAAAATGGGATACATCATACCACATTACCCGAAATATCTAAGTTATGTATCAACCTTTCAAGAGGGAAATTTAAAACTGTAAAAGGTCCAAGAGATCACAGTTTCGGCAAGGGCAAGTAAGTCTCCGTCTTCGGGATAGTAAGACTGTAGTAGGATAAGGTATGTTTGATGATTTCACCGACATCTTAGGGAGTCTTAGTGAACAACAGACACCCTTAATATAAAAACAAGCAAAAAGTCAGAATCAATGCTCTGAAATATTTTGTCCCAAATGTAGAAAGAAACATGCCTTGAGAGAGTGCCCTTTGGATGTAAAATTTGTAGAGACCTGTGTCATTTGTTCTCAAAAACATGAGACCAAGAATTGTCCTTCCCTTCCTGGTCTCAAAGCTGTCTTTCAAGAGGAAACTCCTACAAATTCCACAGAATCTCTCAATTTTGTCTCTAGAAGGCCTTGGAAAGGACCTCAAACACAAGGATTCCATGATCAAATGTATAACCAACCTCCACCTTGGAATTCTTGGCAGCAACCTTGGCCTCAATTTCAAAATCAATCTCAATCTTGGGCACAAGGAGCACAAAATCCCTATGGAAGATACTCTCAGTACTATCAGTATCCACCATCCTATCCACCATACCCACATTTTTATCCTCAAAATCCTCAACAAAATTTTCAACAAAATCCTCAACAACATCATCAGAACCTACCACATCAAAATCAACCACTTCCATTACCATTTCCTTAAAAATCAAATCAGTTGCCTGCTCAACCCATACCAAACCCCAATAATAAAAATCCTCAGAACACATACATGATAGAAGGCCAACAGTTTCCAACTTATTTAATTTCTCCTTTAGACCTTAGTGATGTTCAACTTAGGTCTGGAAGAATACTTGAAAAGAGGAAACCTTCTGTGACCATACAAGAACAAGATAACTCTGAGGAAGATTCTCTACGGGTGAATAAAAGTCTTGAAGAAGATACATCTTTTCAAGACCCAAACACTGAAAAATTAAAGCAAAAAGATCCAATACTTTCAACTCCTGTATTAGAGTAGCCATCAACATCTACTTCTATACCTCCCTTTCCAGAAAGATTACAAATTGATAGAGGTGTAGAAAAATAAATTATGGTGCCTAATTATGATTTCCTAGATGAGCTGAGAAATGTTTGCATTAAGATTCCATTATTACAAGCCATCAAGGAAATTCCAATTTTAGCAAAGACAATAAAGGAGTTGAGTATGAAGAAAACAAGAAAAAGAATAAGAGAGACAAAGAAAATTCAACTGGCAGGAAAAATAGCAGACATTATGATGGGTAAGATTTCTATTCCAAAGTATCTAGACCCAGGAAATCCAGTTGTTAAAATTCACATCAATGGAATTGAAATCCAAAACACACTCATTGATTTAGGAGCAGCAATCAATATCATGAGTAGAAAAATCATGGATAAACTGAAACTTCCTAATCTTCTCTTTACACCCACATTATTACAATTGGCAGACAAATCTGTGATCAAACCTGATGGGGTAATAGCAGACATTCCAGTGTCCCTAGATTCTTGGGAGTACCCTGTGGATTTCATGATCCTAACTCCTAAGAATAATCTAGGAAGACATCATGTTATATTAGGAAGACCTTGGTTGGCTATAGCTGATGTTTTTATTAGTTATAGATCCGGTGATATGTACATCTCTGATGGTAGTTCAACTAAGAAATTCACTTTGTATCCTCTAGCTAGGAAAATTACAGATTTAGATGATACTCAATGGATAGAGGATGAAGAATATTTACAACCTCTCTTCACAATTTCAGAAATTAGTGAAGATAATCAAATTCTGAATACTCTAGAAAACTTTGAATCCTCTTCAGAATACAAACATGAACCATTTCAAGAGGTATCCAACATTGAGTTTTTGTCAACAAGGCAGATGTCTCTTCATTCTATGGATAAATTTGGCAGCTCTACAAGTGAGATATTTCCAGGAAAAACTTTGAATATAAACAAGAACCTAGAAAAATCTCAACAAGAAGAGCTAGTCAAGATATTACAGAGACATTATTCTGCATATGCATGGGAGTACACTGACATGAAAGGGATAAGCCCTAAGACTTGCACTCACCACATCTATATAGAGGAAAATTGTAAACCAATCAGACAACCTCAAAGACGGATGAATCCAAATCTTAGGGAGATTGTTAAAGAAGAATTGCAAAAATTGTTAAATGTCAACTTCATCTATCCCATTTCAAATAGTCAGTGGGTTTCTCCTTTGGTAATTGTGCCAAAGAAAAATGGTAAATGGAGGGTATGTGTTGACTACCGGGAATTAAACAAAGCTAATCTTAAAGACCATTTTCCCTTACCTTTCATAGATCAAGTGTTAGATACATTAGCTGGCAAAAAGTACTTCTCATTCCTAGATGGGTTTAGTGGTTACAAACAAATCCAAGTAGCACTTGAAGATCAAGACAAAACCACATTTACCTGTCCTTGGGGTACCTATGCTTACCGAGTATTTCCATTTGGATTATGCAATGCGCCTGCAACATTCCAAAGGGCAGTATTAGGAATTTTTTTAGATCTAATACATGATTGTGTAGAGGTATACATGGATGATTTCACAGTTTATGGAAACACATTTGAAGAAGCCTTAGAAAACTTGGAAAAAGTTTTAAAGATATGTCAAGAAGAAAATATTTCACTTAGTCATGAGAAATGTTTCATGATTTTTACTGAAGGTATTGTTTTAGGGCATCATATTTCAGGGGATGGGATTAGAGTTGATGAGTCAAAAGTTGAAGTCATCTCTAACTTATCTATTCCAAGTTGTCAAAAAGATGTTAGGAGTTTTCTAGGATTTATAGGATATTATCGGAGGTTTATAGAAAACTTCACCAAGATAGCATCTCCACTCTTCAAATTACTTACCAAAGATTGTGAATTTAAATGGAATTCTGATTGCCAGTTAGCCTTTGAAACCCTGAAAACAAAAATTTATGAAGCACCTATTTTAAGGGGACCTAACTGGAAGTTACCTTTTCATATCTCAACAGATGCTTCTGATACAGCTCTAGGAGCAGTATTGGGACAAAAAGACTTGATTCCTTATGCCATCTACTATACTAGTAAAAATTTGACTCCTGCAGAGTTAAACTATACTGTAACTGAAAAAGAGTTTTTAGCTGTTGTTCATGCCATAAACAAATTCATACACTATATAAAAGGCTATGAAACTTTTGTTCACACTGATCATTCTGCAATTAGATACTTAATGAACAAATCAATTACTAATGGCAGAGTCATAAGATGGTTATTTCTTTTACAAGAATTCAACATTACCATTCTAGATAGGCTTGGAAAACAAAACACAGTAGCTGATTTCCTATCTAGACTCCAAAACATCAAAGATGACACTCCAGTTGAAGATCAATTTCCTGATGAATATCTTTTTTCAATTTCTACTCAAACTCCTTGGTTTGCTGACATTGCTAATTATTTAGTTTCAGGAAAATTTCCTTCAATAATGAATGCAAGAGATAAAAGAAAAATCATTTATGACAGTGCAAAATATTCATGGGTTGCTAATGAGTTGTACAAGACAGGTCCAGATTTGATCATTAGGAGATGTGTTCGTGAAGATGAGATGTCTGAGATTCTCAAAGCATGTCATGATGAACCTTGTGGCGGACACTTTGCTGATAAGAGGACAGCTTATAAGATCCTTCATTTAGGATATTATTGGCCATCCTTGTTTAAAGATGTTAAAGAGTATGTCAAAAGGTGTGACAGTTGCCAAAGGGTAGGGAAACCTTCTCCTTCAGGTGAGATGCCATTACAACCTCAGGTACATATTGAACCTTTTGAAAAATGGGTTTTGGATTTTGTAGGACCTATTAGTCCTCCATCAAGACAAAAGAAATATATATTAGTTTGCACTGATTATGTTACTAAGTGGGTAGAAGCTAAACCATTACTTGTTGCTAATGAATCATCTGTAGTTACTTTTCTTTTTGAGGATATTTTTACTCGTTTTGGTGTCCCAAGGGAAATTGTTACAGATCAAGGAGCTCAATTTAAATCAAGGCTAGTGGAACAAATGATGGAGAGGTACAAAATCAGGCATAGAAAATCTACTCCTTATCATCCACAAGCAAATGGTCAAGTGGAATCTACTAATAAGGTCATTGAAGGAATCCTAACAAAGACTGCTCATTTACATAGAAGAGATTGGGTAGATAGGCTTCCTGAAGCCTTGTGGGCCTATAGAACTACATGGAGAAACACAACAGGCCATACTCCTTATGAACTTGTTTATGGAAAGCAAGTTTTGTTTCCTATAGAGTTCTAGATTCAAACTTTCAAAATGGCAGTTCAGCTAGGACTTGATTTAACGGAGGCACAAAAGCATAGATTGGAGCAGATTAATGAATTGGATGAGATCAGAAAAGATGTAGTTCAGAAAACAAGTCTAGTCCAACAACAAAGGACTAGATGGCATGATAAGTACATCAAAGAGAAGAAATTCAAAGAAGGTGACTGGGCTCTCTTGTTTGATTCAAAATTCAAGGATTTTCAAGGTAAATTTCAAACACATTGGCTTGGGCCATATGAAATTGTTGAAAATTTTGACAATGGAGCAGTAAAAATCAGGACAATAGATGAAGAAGAGGTCACTTTTCTTGTGAATGGTCATAGATTGAAGTTGTATCACAAACCACTCTCAAGAGAAGAATTTGTCAAGAAGTTCCAGGAAAACAGTGATGTGAAGTTAATGAAGAAGAGTCTTTCTTCTTCATCAACTTGATTGAATTTTCTGAAGCATTTCTTTAAAAAAAAATAAAAAAAAAAAATTAAAATAAAATTAAAATAAAATAAAGTATAAACATGAAAACCAATCATTGATTGGCATGTTTATACAAAAAAGATAGGGTGAAAATCAGAGTCTTTCTGACACTCTAACTTTTTCATTTTGTTTCTGCAAGCAGTTGTTACAAAATCATAAGTTCAGATCCATTGCACTTCTCATCCATCTCATTTCATCTCATTCCATTTACTTATCCATCCATACTCCATTTCATTCATTTATATTTCACTTCATTCCATATTTCATTCATCTCATTCCATACTTCATCCACCTCATTTCCATATCAAAATTTAAAGTTTGATGTTTTCCTGCAAATGAATAACACATGTCATGGATTGCAAGCCATTTCCTATATTCTTCCACTCCATTTCATAAATTATAATCCATCCCACTCCATCATTCACTTCATACATATCCCATTATACCATGTTTCATCATCTATCTTCACCCATTCCATATAATATTTCATGTATATTCCAAACCACTTCATTCCATGATTAAAACTCTCTACAGGTACATTCTGCAGCTAAACATACATTCTGCAGCTAATCAGACTTTCCGCAGCCAGGCAGTCATTCCGCAGCTACAGATCCTGAAGGCACTGATCAACAGACATTGAATTGCAACAAGATAATCCAGTATATCCATGGACAAGAAAAATTAAGAAGGATTATGAGGACTCACAAAGTAATGGTTTCCAGAGGAGAACAAAGTATATAGAGACCACAAAAAGCAGATGAAAAGCAAAGGTAAAAAGTTCTGGTTATAATGGCATATCATAAACTTTAGTATAGTTTTAGTTATGAATCATTTGAAAAGTTGTTTTGATTATTTTTATTGATCATGCCAAATATACCCTCCGCAAAACTTTGGATAAAAATCCTTCATTTCAAATTCTATACCCGATCATCATTTAAGCGGTTAAAAGGCTGAAGTGTTTGATTTTCTTACGTCACCTAGCCAAATCATTTAATGATGATTTTTGAATCCGTTGTAAAAAAATCTCCGCAGTATTTTCACTCATTGATTTGTTTTCTTCACCTCACTTCATTAACTCATTCCGTAACCACTTCCTATTACTCCATTTCGTAGCCAGCCCTTCATCATTTCATTCCGCAAAACAGAGGTATCTCTATCACCATGAGCAGAGGTATATCAGTTTGAAATATTGAACCACTATCACCGTGAGTAGAGGTATATCAGTTTGAAATATCAAACCACTATCACCGTGAGCAGAGATTGAAGCACTATCACCGTGAAGCAGAGGTATATCAGTTTGGAATTTGAAGCCATTGTCACCGTGAAGCAGAGATATATCAGTTTGAAGATTGAAGCACTATCACCGTGAACCAGAGGTATATTAGTTTGAAGGTTGAATTCATTGTTTCCGTGAGCAGAAAGAGTACTAATCTGAAGATTGAAGAAGAAATTATGGGCCTCATTGTAAGAACTGAACCAGTGGGCACAAAATAACTAGAAGGATACCCTCAAAGCAGAGAAATGTTGCAACAGGCAGGATGGCTACAATTCCTTGATAAATTTAATGGCTTCCACAAAGAAGTTACTAAAACATTTGCAAGGTCATTCAAAGGAGCCGAGGTTGAAGTTGGAGATGTTAAATTCACTGTCACAGAGGTTTTTATTGCAGAAGCAACAGGATTGCTTAGACATGGAGAAAGATGGTTTAAAAATAGAGAATTTCATAATGAATCATGGAAGCAAATCCTAAAATCACCAGGTATGGATGTCACTGTGTTTAAAAAGGGAATTCCAAGTTCTGCATTAAAAAATAAATGGAGAAACATATTGCTTATTCTACAAAAATTTATCACTTGTGAAGGTAGATATGGCACATTTTATGTTTACCATATTAGGTTGATAATGCATTTTCTGGAGGAAGATCTAAATTTTCCCTATTTCTTGCTTCAAAGTTTAAAAAATATGGCTTCTAGTGTTCAAAGGAGAATCCAATTCCTAGAGACAACTCTATACCATCATGGCTTGGTTAAGATTTTAATTGAACACCATTTAGCCAAAACAAAAGATACTTGGGATAATTTCTTGGTAAGAAATCACTTTGAGGAACCAAAAGAGCCTTCACCTGAACATCAGCCTACAAGGAGAAGCAGAAAATGGAGAGCCTCTAAAATTGAAATTGACAAAACAGTACAGGAAAGTATTGAAGAAATAATCTCTGAGAAGTTGACTCAGATTAAGAGACAGCTTAAGGAAGAGAGGGTAATCAGAAAATCTTCCATAGAAAAAGGAGAGGGATCATCCCAGCCAAGAAGAAGCCATAGACTCAGGGGGAAACTAAGGAAAACACAGATCAAACAAACCGGGGTGATAAACATAGAATATGAGGAAACATCTATTGAAGAAGATGTTGAAGAAGATTTTAATGAAGAAACCCCTGAAATTGACCCTGCACAGCAAGAAGTTTATGACTATGTTGAAACATTGGAAAGGAAAGCTTCAGAGAGTAGAGATAGAACCCCTAGTCCTCCACTGTCCGAAATAGATGTGTTAAGAAGAGATAGGTATGAGTTGGAAGTACTTAATAGACATATCAAAACTGAGAATGATATTCTGAAGGAACAAGTCAAACTCAAAACCAGTATGAACTCAACCCTGTCTCTACAAATGGACAAAGTGGAAAAGGCTAATGAAAAGTTGAAAAAGAGGAACAAGAAGCTAATCAGGGCACTTACCAATTTAAGGTTCAAGTTAGTCATCAGGAAACCCAAAAGACCTTTAACTTCCAGGCAAAGAAGAAGAAGAGGGTTGGATGTTCTTGCAGAAGTCTCTGAGTTTATGGAATAAGTTGCATGAGGACATGCAAGAAGTCAGCAGTGGGGGTATGTTAAGCCCCAAGATTGTTCTTTCTTTCATCTTACTTCACTCCATTTTCCTTTTTCCATTGTTATCCCAGGCCCAAATGATCAATGAAATTAGTTAAAATTACTTTTAGAATGAATAACATGGCTAACTTGCTAAGTTTTGTGATTTTGTCATTGTAATGCATTTTTAACTGAAACTAGCTACAGAATGCAAACATTCCGTAGCTAACCGCCAATTCTACAGCTGTCTTCACGTTCAAGCATGTTCCAGGTGTCCTCTCAGGAAAAGCCACACATGGGTATGTTCCACATCATGTCCTCATCGTTCGTTGCTCACCATGAAGAATGAACCGAATTCTGGACGTGGTTTTGGTACGTGGGAACTCATTCAAGGAGGCAGACTCCTAATAGGACTAGGATAGTACAGATGTTCTTTGCCCCTCTACACTGCCATATTTAGATTTCTAGTATGATTTTGATATGAAAAGACAATTATCCCCGTATTGTTGCAAGTTCTGTTATGAAGATTTGATATAAATGCACTCGGGAAACCGAGAGGCTAGCTCTAGATTTTGATTAGATTTCATGGATTGACTGCTATATTTCTGAAGACCGAGAATACTCTGTTTTAATTTATTTTCCTTTAATGAAGAAGACAACATTGCTTTGAACGCATTGAGTTGATTTTGAGTTAGATTTCGTCTGGTGGTAGAGGGCCCCTGCCTCCTGAACGGCTTTACTTTTGTAATTTAGATAAGTATCTTAGTTTGTTTTCACGTTTTTGAAGTTTGAGTTCATAGTTAATTTCATTAGTCACTATAGCTATACTTGTTCTAAGAAAATCTTCCAAAAGATCATGATAATGAATGAGAAATGGCTGTAGTGTAATAGATTTTAATTGCAATTTCTTTTGTTCATTATCACAGTTGAACTTATTCTAGTAAACTCTTCCAAAAAATCATTATGATGACTAAGGCATGACTGTGATACTGAAGGTTTCAGTTGTTTGTTTACACTAAGTAGCATAGCTGATCTTACTCTTAAAACGCTCTTCCAAAATATCATAACAATGGGTAGGAAATAGTTGTGATGTCTTAGTTTTTAATTGTAATTTCTTTCAGTCTTTATGTTTGCATTTGCATTGAATTGTACAGCCAGGATTGTTCTAACAAGCTCTTCCAAAATACCATTCATGATGGACAAAATAGGCTATAGAATCCCATAGATTAATTGCATGATAACTTAGTTAGGGTACTCCGGAGTCAAATTGCATTCAATTCATGCTCTGTTATTTCGTTTTAAGTTTGATAATGGCTTGTTAGTTTAGCACTGTTTACTGTAGACTGGTAGCACTTTAGTTCAGTTCTAGCTTAGCTCACTGTATGTACATTCCCCATTTAGTTGTCATCCATTGCATATTAATTTACATTAGTTGTTAAACTTAAACACCGCGGCCTTCATTATTTACAAAACTTCTTTTTGTTCCAAACCTATATTAACCCATAATCATCCGGACAGAAGACAGTATCAATCCAAGGCCTGAAGTACTTTTTCAACCACTTTACCATTTCATAAACAAAGCCTTTCCTCAAAATACTACTTTAAAAAGAAATCTATAACTTTTGAGTAAGGTTTAGTAATGTTAAACTAAGTTGCAGAATAGAATTAGGAGCTAGTCTTAGAGTAGAGATCTTATGATGTTACCAATGTTCTTCTCCAAATATGTTTCAAAAAATCTTTAATCATGGATAAGATGTTGTATCATTATAAGCTGATTGTTTAATTGTTTAGTTAGGAGAATTTGTATACTTAGCTGCCCATTTCTCAAGCTCTTCCAAAATACCTTTAATAAAAGAATTGGACAAGTTAAGTTTATGTTTTGATTCATTTTCTTGAAGTCATTATCAAGCTTTGTATTCTGCTTAGTCATAGTTTAGGTTTGGTTCTGTTTCATTATTTGCATTTTCATTTGTCATTTGTCATCAAAAAATTAGGCTTCACTCTGTTTTAACCAGCAGCTTCTTTCCACCAACATTTAATTCTTTCCGTTGTGAACATAAAACCATAAAAAGACCAAAAACATCATAAAAAACTAAACACAACGCAGTAAGAAACAAACACCTAGGCACATACAATGCACCTCACTTCAGCAGTTTACCAACCCTGGTTGACAATTAAATGAACTCAATTTAGGAGACTAGGTTGAGCCCAAACAACAACATAGGGTAGCATGACAAGAGCAGCATCCAAGGTGCATAACAGCAGCAAGAATTTCATCATATGAAGTCTTCAAGTGGGTAGCACTGCATACAATTATTGTAAAGGTATCATTGTACCTAGTCATTGTAAATACATTATTGTACAAATTGTACTAGTATCTATCTGCCAAGGGTTGAAGAGGCAGCGTTGGGAGGTCTAGGATCATCATTAGGTGTTTGTGTCAAAGTTGGGGTTATGGTATAGTATATATTCTTCTTCTACATCATTCTATATCATTGTAAAGTGGACCATTTTCCCTGGTACGGGAGTCCATTCTTCTTTTATTCTTCTATAGGGTGGTAGGGTGGTGCTAAGGTGAGTTGTAGCTCATTGGGTGTTGGGGCATCCGTTTAGTTGACTACTGAAGAATATCGGGCATTGGAGTGTCCATCCAGTGGGAGCTAGAGAAGAATGCTTTTCTAGATTCTAGGAAGTTGGAGCTTTATTTTCAATTGGAGTTGAATATTAAAGAATTATTGGAAAAGCATTAGGTGGTTTTTGTCCCGGAGTGGGTTTCCACCTTAAAAACTGTGTGCATTTGTGTTCCTCTTGTTTGCTGCTATCATTGTACAAACACTGATAATAATTGAAGATTAACTAATGCTCTAATTGAAAGAAATACTGATTCACCCCCCCCTCTCAGTATTTTCAACAATTGGTATCAGAGCTTGGTTCCTTCAATAGTAGTTTAACAGCTGGAAGGAGGTCATGGAGCATACCAAGAATGGTGTACCTCTATTCAATGAAAATAATTATGCACTCTGGAAAGGAAGAATGGAGGTCTATCTCTTCGCGCAAGGTTACGAAGTATGGGACACTGTTCAAAATGGATTTACATCAACCATGGATGAACAAGGTAAGAAGAATTTGGTAAATGATGCAAAAGCAAAGAATATTATTATCAGTGGACTTATTGAATCTGCTTATCATAAGGTGTTGGGTTGCAAAACTACCAAAAATGTATGGGACAAGCTTGAGAATATATATGCAGGTGACTCAAATGTCAAAGAAGCAAAGCTTCAAATCTATAGAGAAAAATTTGAGCAACTCAGAATGAAAGAAGATTGCAACATTGCTGCATACTTCCAATACGTTGATGAAATAACCAATACTTTGGAAGGATTGGGAGAGCCAGTTGACGAGAAGACTATTATACGGAATATTCTTAGAACATTACCAAGGAGATTCAACCCAAAGGTATCGGTCTTAGAATACAGTGCAAATCTGGACAAACTCAGCAAGGAAGAATTACATGGAGTTCTCATAGCATATGAAATGAGACTTGATGAAGAAGAGGGTACTTCGCATCTAGAAACTGCGTTCGTTGCATCTAAGAAAACTAATAAGGATAAACAACCTTCAATTGAAAAGACATGCACCTGCAAGTGTGAAGAAAAGGGAGATGATGAAGAAGGTCTTTCAGATGAAAAATATGCTTACTTCACGAGAAAACTACAAATTGGTAAGGGACAATTCAAAGGTAAAATTCCATTGATATGTTTCAGCTATAATGAGGTTGAGCATTTTGCAGAAAAATGTTCAAACAAAAGTAATGGCAACTCAAAAAGAAAGAAAGGCTTTAGGAAATTCAACAAGCAAGGATCCAAAAGGAACTTTCTCTCTAAAGAAGATAGCTCATCATCCGATGAAGACAATGATAGTGAAGAAGAAGCCAATGAGAGAGTATTGTTTATGGCCAAGCACAATAAACCCAATCACAATAAGCAAGAGGTATCAAACAACGAAGAAGAAGGATGGACCATAGACGAATTTTATGAGGAAGCAATCAAGCTTATAAAAGATCTCAAGGTGGAGAAGATCCGTTCCAAAAATCTTGAAGAACAAGTTCAAGGTCTCAAAATTGAAGTTGAAGAACACAAATGCATTGAAGAGTCACTTCAAAAGAAGTTGGAAGAAAGCAACCAAGAAAGGGAAGAATTAGAAGTCGAAGTAGTCTCACTACGTGAGGAAGTGAAGAAAGGAAAAACTATCCAAAACTATGCCAACAGCTCAAGGGCATTGGAAGAACTCATCAACAATCAACGATCTTACAATGAAAAAACTGGCATCGGTTACAAAGAAGAAGAAGCAGGACCTTCTACAACAAAATACAATGAACCTATGAGATCTGACATGCATGTAGACTTCATTGGACAATATTCGCAAGAACAACCTTGGAAGACAATTCCTCGACGAAAATTTCCATCCAAGTACCAACATATTTTTTATGGCTACTATTATTCATGTGGAAAATTTGGTCATAAAGTTGTAGAATGTCACACGTACCCTAGGAACGAATACAATTCCAGGAGATCTGTCAAATATGAACCTCCCAAGGCTCAGCGAAACATCAATAGATTTGAACATTTAAGAAATAATATTGAATGTTACAAATGTTGAAACTTTGGACACATAGCCAAAGACTGCAGACTTGAAAATCCTCCAAAAGAATCTTCAAAGCCACAGAATGAACGAACATGGAAGAAGAAGAAGACTGATAATTGTGCTCTCGCTTTCAAGGCTCAAAACAACAAAGATGTGTGGTATGTTGATAGCGGTTGCTCAACGCATATGACTGGAGATAGAAATAAATTTGTATCTCTGAAAGAGAAGAAGGATGAAACCGTGTCCTTTGGAAATGATGGATCTTCAAATGTTATAGGATCAGGTACTGTCACTCTCGGAAGCAAAGATGCTCTAGCCAAGAATGTTCTATTGGTTGAAAACATGAATCACAATTTGCTCAGTGTTGGACAAATGTGTGATCAAGGACACACAATACTATTCAACTCCACAAAATGTGAAATCAGGAAAGGCGTGTATGGTGAAATTGTGGCTACAGCAAGTCAAGCTCCAAACGAAATATATGTTCTGGATGAAGCAACTAAAGCATGTCTAATAGCTAAAGAGGGTGATACAATAATTGGTAGCAATGATGATCGACTAAGTAAGAATTTTTCTACAAAGGTGCAAACTGATTTCAAGATGTCTTTACTTGGTTGCAAATTGAGCATAGACGACTCATCTAAGGATGTGGATCAAAGGTTGTAAAAATATATGATTAGTAGTCCTCTATATGTAACAGCCTCCCGACCAGATGTTATGCAAGCAGTTGGACAAGTAGCAAGATTCCAAGCAGCACCAAAAGAATCACATATTAAATATTCACCATCATTGGAATATCATTGCCAGAAGCTTGGGATTCTCCCAAGTTCTCATTAGATTTTCCTTTTTCAGAATATAAAGGGGGAGTGGAAGTGTGTACATGCCTGCAGGATGGTTATGTGTCAGCGGGAGTGGAAGTGTGTATAGGTATACAGGATGGTTGTGTTTCAAGGGGAGTTACCCTTTTCCATTGATGTCAAAGGGGGAGATAATTTTGTAGGAAGAGGTGTCATGATCGCAGGGGGAGTAATTTTGTTGCCATCAATGCCAAAGGGGGAGATTGTTGATCAGCGGTTGTCATTGATGTCAACCCAAGCAGCACCAGGGGCTAACCCAATATTGAAAGAGAAGTTTGACCTACCAAATTAATATATTCTGGGTCAATAATTATTTGTTATGGTTTCTACTTGTCGAGATGTTTCCGTTGATATATGGCATGCCATGTAATTTTTCACGGTTTGAGAGATATTCATGTTTGAAGTTTGTGCCCCAGTTAGTGGGCTAAAACCCCATGGGGTTGGGGCATGGGTCATTGAAAAGTCATAATTAATATTTTTTAAGCTCCTAAAATCCCTCCCACCTTCACTTGTTGAAGCCCCTCTCAACTTAAGCATTCATATATATTGTGATCTTCATTTCCTCCTTAGGTAAGGGATTCGGCCATTTGAAATAGGTCATCGTGGAATTTTCACTCTAAGGTTTTTTCTACGAAGGCTCAGAAGCTGAAATTTTTATGAGGTGAATCCAAAATCCTGAGGAAGCTGTAGTAAAAATTTCAGATCAAGTTGCGTAATATTTTTGGAGATATGATCTGTGGAAGTAAGGGTTTTTGCAGGCTCCTGAAATTCATCTCAAAGAAGTGACCTTGGTAACATCGTCATAACTCTCTCTCTGAGTATTGGATTGGAATTTTGTAAAAAGTGGAAGATAGTGCACAGTCTGTAGCTTTTTCTATATCAATTTTAGATGCAAATGAAGAAACAGTGACATGTGGAATGCCTTACAAGTGTGCTTTGCTAAAACAGTCCATAATTAGGGCAGTGTGAGAAATTGGGTATAACTCTCTCTTGAAGAATCCAAATTGGATCAGACCTGTGGCATTGGAAAGATGACTTAGAGGAATACTACAGGACTAAAAATTAGATATTGAAGATCTAAAATAATAGAGATACACCAGATTCAATATCGAGCTCCTAGAAGGCAAAAAAAGCTAGATCATGTGTTGTCAAGGGTTGCAAAGGACCAAACTTTCTACAGCAGAAAAGCAAAGCAAGGTGCAGCAGAGGGTAGCATGAAAAGAGAAGCATCCAAGGTGCATAACAGCAACAAGAATTTCATCATATGAAGTCTTCAAGTGGGCAGCACTGCATACAATTATTGTAAAGGTATAATTGTACCTAGTCATTGTAAATACATTATTGTACAAATTGTACTAGTATCTATCTGCCAAGGGTTGAAGAGGCAACGTTGGGAGGTCTAAGATCATCATTAAGTGTTTGTGTCAAATTTGGGGTTATGGTCTAGTATATATTCTTCTTCTACATCATTCTATATCATTGTAAAGTGGACCATTTTCCCTGGTACAGGAGTCCATTCATTTTGTATTCTTCTATAGGGTGGTAGGGTGGTGCTAGGGTGAGTTGTAGCTCATTGGGTGTTGGGGCATCCGTTCAGTTGACTACTAAAGAATCTTGGGCGTTCGAGCGTCTATCCAGTTGGAGCTGGGGAAGAATTCTTTTCTAGATTCTAAGAAGTTGGAGATTTATTTTTAATTAGAGTTGAAAAGAATTATTAGAAAAGCATTAGGTGGTTTTTGTCCCAAAGTGGGTTTCCACCTTAAAAACTGTGTGCATTTGTGTTCCTATTTTTTGCTGTTATCATTGTAAAAACACTGATAATAATTGAAGATTAACTAATGCTCTAATTGAAAGAAATATTGATTCACCCCCCCTCTTAGTATTTCCAACACTCTCTTGAGTGTCTCACACTGATCTAGAGAAAATCGGGCTAGTACTTAGCCAATTCTCAGCCTGTCTTCAGCCTGCCTTTCTCACACAATTCATGTGGAATGAAATCCCTATTATTTATGAATTTCATCCTTCCTTGACTGTGCAAACATCATGGGCAATCCTATTGTGTTCTAACTGCATCTGGGCAATTTGCTAAAAATACAACTGAGAGTTAACTTCCCTTTAACCTCTGTCTCAACTGGGTCTTCATAAAAAATGACATGCATGCAACTATTAATAGTAAATAATCAGTCACTTGATAGATCATTGCATGTGAATTAAATATGATTTAATTCACTTGACCTCTCACCATTGCAACAATCCGTTACAACTAGTTAAACTGATTTTAACTCACTTAATTGAGTTAACTGATTTCTCAGTCATTAAACTAATACACTAACTAAAAATTGGACTCTAAAACAAATAGAATCACTCTACATGCCTCACCAACCACCCTCAACTCGAATTTCATGAGCTAACTGAGTCTATCACACTCAGTTAACTACTACAAGTGATAATGAGATAATATTACAATTTATTGTCCAAATTAATTAATGGAAAATTAAATTAGACACATTTCCAATTTATTAAATAAATTGGCTTGCACACTAATGTATCGTTAGGACCCATCATTGTGTGACCTGTGATCCCACACTAGTGTGTGTGCTGTCATGTTTTTTCTAGATGCTAATTTCACTGTTTCTTGTTGCAAATTTCAACACTCCCTCTCAACAAGAAAGGAATCAATATGTCTCGATCTAGTACCTTTGGAATGTTCTTGCATACGCACATGCAACTCTTGCATGCAACACTTCTCTAATGTTGTTCGCACATGCAACACTTCTCTAGTGTTGTTCACACATGCAACTCTTGCATGCCTTATGAAACTGAATAACCTCCAAACAGTTGAATCAGTATAATGCATCATCTATCATCAGAGTCTTCTGACTGTTGGTACCTACTGCACATGTCTACTGGACTCTCTCCACTGCTACTAACTCTGATTTGTGCTCCAATATCCGTCACTTGTCACTCTAACTTCTATTCTCCTGACATCTGACTGCATCAATCTAACCGATCCTTCCTGCTACTGTTGTACTATGGGATCCTCGTAGCCAATTTCAATCCATGAGACACACCATCTCAATTAACCCTTCCCAAATTTCTTCTTGGGATTCATTCTGCACACCGCCCCACCTTACACATGGAGGCATAGATGCATGTAATCCCTCTTCCCATATGGCTTGAAATTTCCCCCTCCTGGAGGTCTCTACTTTAGTGGACTCTTCCACTCGGTCTCCTCTTTGCTTCTCCAATTTTGGTTTCTCTACAAATTACTGAGACTCTTGCCGAGGCTGCATGTTGAGAGACAATTTCTCCCTCTTAATCACAAAGTCATTAACCACTGATTTTCTCCTCAAAGCCTTGCATGCATCCTCAATATCGAGAGCATATAGGTTCTTGACTCTTGAAACAATCTGCTTCACCTGTCTCATGGCTATGTCTTTAAGTAACAACTTTCCTTTTCTAAACATCACCTCATAACCACGGTCTTCCAATACCGCTAAGGATACAATATTCTTCCTTAGGCCTGGAAAATAAAAAACATCTGCTAGTCTGAGAGGGGAGCCAAACTCCCTCTGAAAGGTAAATGTACCTATTCTGGTAGCATTATACCTCGTCATCTCCAAACTATATGCTCTGCTGGAGGTCCTTCTCCTCCAAGTCACTAAAGAGATATTTATACCCCGTCATATGGAACGAGGCACCACTGTATAAATACCACATGCATCTCATTACAGTGCTGGTGATGCATGCATGAGAGTAAAATCAAGCTCGAACTGTGAAGCCAATGCTTCACCTGCTGTAACTGCAAGCTCCTTCTTTCTTTTTTTATGTGGAAAATTTGTAGCATAGTTCCCATGCTCGTGACAGTGAAAACATTTTATATTGGACAAGTCTTTCTTGCTCGCTTCTACTTGGGATTTCTTTCCCTTGGCCTTAGTTTCCTTACTGGCCAACGCACAATCTTCCTCATCATTATTCTTGGATGAGGATCCATCCCTGGTATTCCGCCTGAATTCTTCTTGTACCAAATCCGACCAAAGTTGTTCCAAATCTGGTAACTTCTCCCTCCCATTGACAAAGTCCTGATAAATATGCTAGCTCTTGGGAAGGCGTAGAAGTGCTAGGCTCACCAAGTCATCATCTGCTATTTGTTAGGGTCCTATAATAATAGGGTTCATAAATTTTGAATTAACTTTGATAGTCTTGTAAATATGTGCATACCTTGCTTTCTGCAAGTTGTGTTCCCATATTTTGAAAAAATGAAAAAATAATAAAAAGCCAAAAAGAGGGTAAAAAGTCCTAAAAGAAAAATCAAAGGACTTAGAAAAATATAGACCCCAAAAGAAAAAAGAGAAATAAGACCTGAAAGTGAGAAAATCCAAATGTCGTTGCTTTTACTTTTTACTGTAAGAATAATGATTATGTGCAGAGTGTCAATAAATGCCATAATCCATGATCAGTTAAACAGTTTAATATTAACTTTTCATGCCTTCAATTTCATGTTTTAGATAGAGAATAAAGATTTTTCAAACAGTTTAAACTTGACAAATCAGTATATAGGTAGAGAATAATGAGGAGCTCAATAGTTTAATCTGAGCCCTTGAATGTAATAAGGTAGATTTAGACAATTTTATGCTTTGAAAGAAAAATGTTTTAAGGTTGCAAGCCTAAATGCGCCTACAAAATGAAGAAAAAATGTTAGAAATAAAGTTGGCTAGGTAGAAACCAGTTGAACAATCATGTAATAAATCATCATTGGGAAAAATCACTAATTTCCCCTACCCTACAAGTATTCAATGTTCTAAACTATCATTCAAAAGGCTCAGATCATTTCTCTGACTTTTGTTGGGACCAGACCGAAGGCTCGATCACTGGTTAGTTAAAAATATCGAATTCCTACATTAAAACAATGTTCATCAACATTTTTCCTTCAATCATAAATCATAATCCATTTTTGCTAAGTAGAAAACCCATTTTTTACTTAGTAAAAATAGAACCCTAAATAATTAACTTCATTCCCTTTAAAAATCATTCATAAAATCATAAAAATGCATTTATCCTAAGTATAAGTGAAATAATATTAAAAGACAACAAATGCTTTACTTTTTCTATGATTTACACTTTACTTAGAGATTAAAATGTGTTTTATTTCCATTTCGCTGCCCTTTTTCATATTAACACCTAACTTATTGTATTAAATCCCTAACTACACCTACCTATATGTTATTAATTCCATTTTATTTTAAATAACCCTCTAAAACCCACTATTTAAAGTTTAGACCAAAGTTTAAATATCCCACATGTGCAATATAAAAAACCCCGCCCTAACAAACCCATTGGTATAAACATATCCATAAACAAATATCCTACCCCTATAGTTTTCAAACAAATGAAAAAAACGTTTCAAAAAAACTATATAATATAACTGGCGCTTGCATATGTATTATTAAAACATTTCATAAATGTTTTAATTTAAATATATATTATACTTTTTCCCCCTCTACCATATCATATAAACTAAAGTTTAAACGTATTTAACATTAATTTCTAAAAAAATTATAACCCGCCATGCATATAAAGCTCAATCCCACCTCCCATTCCAGCTCACCTTCCCAACTGATCTGGACCGTTCGCATTTAAAGCCCAGATCCGACGGCTGACATCTGATATCGCGTGGAAAAGTTGCGCAATCACCCCCGCTCCGTTTCTGCACAAAATGGGCAGTATTACAAATTCCTCTCTCCTCCACGTGCCCTTCACTTATTGGATTGTGTGGGTTCAAGCCAAAACCACTTACTGCCGAAATTTCGTGCGAAAACCACTATGGTTTTTGATCCCGTGAAGATCGAAACCACCCTCCCGCCCGATGTGGCCAGCATTCAATGTAGAATTAATGAAACCAAAAATGCCCAATAAACTTATGAAACTATCTTCATTTACTTTTTCTACTATGCTTAAGCTCTGTGTAAACCCTTGATTGTCAAAACGAATCATTTTGCATCATTTTCAAGCCATTGAGCCTCTAAAACTCAACCAAAAACCTGCAAAATTTTCCCTATGACCATTAAAGACCGCCAAGGAGATGTACTTTTCTCCAAAAAAGCTACAGAAGTCATCATCTCATTCAAAAAGCCTCATAAACTCTTCTGAAGTGAAATACCTGCATACAAAGGAATTTCTCTTAAATTTAAACCAAAAATTGATTTGAAAGATATTTAAAGAACAAAACACCCTTAGAATTTAAAGAATTAATCGAAAGACACTGTCAAAAAGCCCCAAAAACAGGCTAGACCCTGTCAAATTTTTTCCAGAAACCTTGTTTCTCTGCTGCGCACATTTTTTCAAGAAATTTGTGAGTTTTTCACACTTTGATGAATTATTTCAATCTTAAATCAAACCAGAAAACCTCTGCAAGTATCCTAAGCCTTTGTGACCCTTTTCAAAAGAGCTTTTAGCCCAATTTTCGATTAAAATACTCAAGAAACCCTTGTTTCTTGTTTTAAACCAGTTAAAAGCCTATAAAACTATTTCACAAACCTGATTGAGAAGAAAGGCCAAAGAAAAAAGTTATACTTTGCCAAATTTATCCAAGAAATCCTCTCTTAAAGTAAATTTCTTCTGCAAACTGCCTAACTTGCAGAAGTAGATCAAAATTCCTAAGAAGCATAGTACAAGCTAGCTTAAAGGTTTCAAAGTACCTAAACCTACTCCTGCCATGACTTCAAATACTACTATTGTTGTAAATACTCTTCAACCACTTGTTGTTGATATTGAACACATCCCACTAGATGATATTGATTACAAGATAGCAGATCCCATTGTTGAATTTAACCTGCTAGATATCCATAATTGGTGCTATGAAAAGTCATTAGATAATGAAGAAGAGGTCCATATTTTGGGATCTCATTTGCCCAAATATGTTGTCCCATTAACTCACCCATGTTAGGAGGTCATTAGATTGTGTCAGTAATATTATGTTCCTGAGCAAAGAGCCATTGTAAATTCCAAAAAAGAAGTACTTTTTACCATCACTGCAGAATCAATTAACCAGATGCTATAGCTTCAACCCGACCCCAAACAGTCCCTTTTTCTATAGAGGCCCTCACCAAGTTGTATATTGGCCTAGCTTTTCCCAAGAGGTTCATGATTTTTCAGACATTTATGCCTCTTCATGTAGAAATTCCTAAGCTAAATCCCCCATATTCTACTACTAAATTCCCTGAAGGTTCAAGGCATGTGATTTCCATTCTTTCCTTCATCCTTGGATATTTTACTGATGAACACATAGATGAGTCCATATTGGGATTCTTGTCCACTTTCTTCCTAGGTCAACACCCATCAGTAATCTTTGATTATGTTGGTTTCATTGCTGATAGTATTCATTATCAATTTACCAATTTTCCAATTGAGGGAGTATTCAGATATACTTCCTTCCTATTCCACATGTTTCTATACTTCCAAACAGATAATTTTCTAGTTACTCTCCAAAAAATCGACATAGAGGGAAATCCTCTATCTGTCATTTTTTGGACATCCTTGCTTAGAAAAGAATGTACAGATTTCAGTTATTCAAAACTTTCAGAGTTATTTTTACATCCAGTGATCACAATGTTGACCAAAATAGACCAGCCAAGAATAAATGAAGAAATGAAAAAGATATTGCAGTTGTCAGAGCAGAGTAAGTTGGTGACTGGAATTTATACGAAAAATATACTGAAATCAGAGTCTTTGGGTCAAACTTGTTACCTTACAAGTTACTCAAACATCCTTCAATGAGGATATTTGCCTTGGAGTATATCAGGCAGATCCTAAACTCTGATTCCATAAATTTCATGGTAGCTAAGAAGAAAACCCAATTCAAACTAAAGAATCAGATAGGGCCATTCATATGCAATCATAGGGATGCAGAGAAAGAAGAATCAAATCAGTTATTGGAATTCAAAAAGGAAGAAAGTTTTCCTTGTAATTATGATCCACAAGGGATCTTGAGTAAGCTAAGGGTTAAATGCAAGTTAACACCCTTCATCCATGAAGCAAAACTAGAAATAGAAAAGTTTGCAAATCAGATTGAATGGACTGAAAACACTTTAATAGATGCAGTAAACAAAGGTAATACTAATCATACCTTAGAGACTACAAATAAGCTAGAAAAATCCACTAAAAGAGTAAGGGAAGAAGGAGCCTATGTGGCAGAAACTACAACTGAAACCAAGTTCAAGCTCATATATAACAAAAGGTCCAAGTTAGATTCAAAAGGTAAAGGAAAAGTGACAATAGATGTGGAAGAAACAGAGCCTTTAAATACCAATACGGATTTTCTAGAGAAAAATGTTGCTACTGTGATTATCAATGAGCCAAATACTAAAAATAAGAATGAAGGACAAATCAATAATGAAGATACACAGTTGATGGAAAGAAAACAAAGCATGGAAGCCTCTTCTTCACAGGCAGCTGAGGAAAAGGATTTGGATATCAAAGAGAAATATAAATAGATTAAACTAAAGAATGAAGAGATAAATAATAATATTTATTCTCAATATCTCAAATAGACTCCAAGTGTGCAAAATAGGCTCCTTTCTTCATTTGATTATTCTAATCAAAATATAATCATGTCAGTGTTGCAGCCCACAGTCAAATCTCCAAAGACAGTGGCTGATTATAATAAAGTTGATTTGGAAGTCCAGACAGAAAAAATCCATTCTCTTGATCAAATTGAGTTCCACAAAAAAACCTCAGAAATGTTATATTCTACTGTCACAAATAAATTCATGAGTGCTCAAAAGCTCCAAAACACCATCTCCAACATGCAAGATCAGATGAATTTGGACAAAGCCTCATTGTATGCTAAGGATCTAAGGATAAAAGCCTTAGAAGAACTAGTGTTGCAAGTAGGATATGACCCTGCTAATATCAAAGCAACAGAATTATTGGTGAAGAAGAAAAATGAAGATATAGCAGCTTTGAGGAAACAACTCAAACTTCCTCAAAGTGAACATCCTCAAACAAAAGAAGTCATATAGGAACAGAGTGAAAAATATGACATGATGAATTTAATTCTTCAGTTAACATCCCAAGTTAAGGAGATGGAAATACAAATGGAAAAACTTGTCCAAGAAAAGGAAACAGTGAAAGAACCAGAGATTCCTACAGTTATTCTAGTTATCACTACAGCAGTGCCTTCAACTTTAGCTAAAAATTTGACACCCAAAGAACCACTGGCTATTGCAGTGCCAGTGACTTCTTCCACAACCTCAGCTACTGAATCATCTACAACAGCAATACAGCCTATAGATGAGGCCAACAAAATAGTGAAAGCAATGGAAGAAATGTCTTTAAAGACAAATGAGATTAACAGGTTGACAAAGATGGTAGAAAATCTTGAGAAGTCAAATAAATTAGCTCAGATAAATGCAAAGACACATGAACAAAATGCCATCAGATTGAATGAAGAGTTAAAGAAATTGCAGAAGGAATTGAATTTAAAGGAACAAATATCATACATCAAAAATCACCTTTGGAACAATGTCATTGAAGCCATCCATGATGTATGACCTTCAATTTAGGTAATTTCTGAGCAAAGAGATTTATTACTAGAAGCACAAGTAGAAATTCAAAAGACTCAAAATGAACTGGCTCACAAACCAGAGCAATCTTTAAGGCTAATCACCTTCCTTAAGAAAAAAAACAGACAGGAGTTAGAAGAACTCAAGATTACAGACATGACTGAAACTATCCTAGAAATTAGTAAATTTACTACAAAGAAAAATATGATGAGGCAACTAGAAGAAAAATGTGAGAGTATGAATACTACCATAACCAGGTTTATGGTTAAGTTTACAAATTTGAGGAAAAAAGGACTGCCTAATATTATGGTCATTAATGATAAACCGATGCCTCAAAATGACTATGATAATAAAATTAGAGAGTTTGCAAAGAACAGGTAAATAAACCATCAATTCAAGGCATACCAACAGAAAAAGTGTTACTCAAGAGTTTTGAAGACTTATTCTACTTGCAACATGAGATAAAACACTTGTTTGTCATCAGGCCAACCTTTGTTAGATATACTAAAGCTGATGAAAAATTTAGGAAATTAAAGAAAATACAAATTCCTAAAGATGAGGATTGGCAAGCACTCGCAGATTTATTATGAAGGATAAAAGACAGACATAGGAAAATAGGACTAAACTGTTTTCTAATTTACAGTCAAAACAGAATTTTTTTTACAGCAGTAAAAAGCTTTTGACTAAGGGTTAAAGAGTATCAGTTTAGAGAGTATCTGTGAATAAAGAGAATCAGATAAAGAGTATCAAACAAGGCAGATTAGATTCCAAAAATATCTAAGAGCCAGCAAGGAGGACACCAAGGCAGCCAGCTGCATCTTATCCTCAAAACAGTTTCTATTTCTTTTGGATGAATAGGACGGCTTGTTGATTTGTTAAGTAGCTGTCTCTATTATTGTTGTAAAGATGTTTTATTTTCCTAAGATAATTCCTAGAAGTTTTCTAGGATATTTTCTAAAGAAATATGCATAAATACTTCATCTTTAGAAGTATTTTGGTGGAATAAAATTGTTGGGATTGTTATAGTCATTTATTCTTGGACTTCAAAGCTTTTGTGTGTCAAATTTCGGGTTAGCAGGCTAGATCAAACCAATTGGCATCATACTTCAGTATTCCTATGATGAGATATTTGGAGTGAAGTATTTCCTCAATTGTCATTGTTATCTTTCTTTGTTACATGTATCCATTTATGTTTATTCTAAATATAAATGAATAACTAGGAGCATTACTACAGGATTTGCTAAAAGAACCTTGTTTTTAACTAGTTATCATTTATATGTTTTCCTCTGATTTCCAGTGTAGAGAACCCTTAATTTATCCCTCTCTCGTTTGACCTCTTCCTACTACTTCATTTTTCAGATCAAAGGATTCTTAAGTGCCCTTTATCCCGATCATACCACCTCATAAAAACAACATTCCAAGATATTCAAGGGTTATCTATCTTGCCCTAGAAACATTTGACCTTTTAGCCTTGATCCCAGTCCTGTTTGCTTGATTTTGACTCCTTAGCCCAATGGACAAATAGATTTCCCACTATCCTTCTTTTCAAGTGATTTTTCCCACCAAATCTACCAAAACAAAACCAAAGTTGCACTTTCATGACTAGCCTAATATTTACAAATTGAAACAAAGTTAAATTTTAAAGAGAGAGCCCTCTTTGAACCCTAGCAAGGCTAGATCCTTGAGTTTGAAGTTGGTTTGTGGTTACCTCTAGTATTCTTTGACTAAAAACTAAAATCTCACAACTTTTAGAATTACTAGAGTGATAACACTATGGTCACACCAACACTTCCAAGCTCATCTCGACATTGAGTGAACTTCACCAAGTATGTTAGTACCGTCTCGCCTTCCTCCTTCTTGATTTTCCTGAGCTTGTCCTTCAGTGCCAACTTCCTTTAGTATTATTTGTTCTGAAACAGATCTGTCAAGGCATTCTACATTGCATATGGAGTCACCCTGCCATGGAGACTCGAGAAAATGTGATCTCAAACTCCCTCTAATAAGATCCTCCTCGCCCTTGCAACATTCTTTTGCCAAGAATCAAGAAGAGTAGTGTCTGCTGCTGCGGGCTTGGGAATATTGTTATTAATGAATTATTTCAACTCGTTTTACTCCAGAACTACCTCCATTCTATATTTCCATGCAATATAATTAGAAATTCCCTCGAGTGCATTTTCTAATATTAATCCACTGAAATCCATCTTGATCTGCTTGTCGCACCAACGAAAGTATCTGCAAGTTTGAATATTTTTCATCAAAAACTCAATTTCTTCTCCACTATTGTGAATCCTATCACTTTGATACCATGTAGAAATTATACAAACAATATGTATTCCAATGGATTCAACCTTATCATGCAATATACTAGAGGAAGATACTAAATCCTTCTACAATTAATTTTGTGGAAATTAAACACGATCGCACAATCACAACAAGTAAAATAAAGAAGCAAGTCAACTCACAACACAAATATTGTTCTTAGGGAAAGATGATGATCAAAACCACTCTATCTCTATTGTATAATGAACCAAGGAATCATGAAACAATACAATTCATTCTTGCTCACAAGAATCTGTTGCACTCTCCTAACTATCTCACACTGATCCAGACAAAATCAGGCTTGTACTTAGCCAATTCTTAGCATGTTTTCAGCCTGCGTTTCTCACACAATACATGTTGAATGAAATCCCTATTATTTAGTAATTTTAGCCTTCCTTGACTTCGCAAACATCATGGGAAATCCTATGGTGTTTTAACTGCATCTAGGCAGTTTCATAAAAATACAATTGATAGTTAACTTCCCTTTAACCTTTGTCTCAATTGTGTCTTCATCAGAACTGACATGCATGAAGCTATTAATATTAAATCATCAGTGAGTGCTTGACAGATCACTGCATGTGAATTAAATATGATTTAATTCACTTGACCTTTCACTAGTGCAATAATCAGTTACAACTCGTTAAACTGATTTTAACTCACTTAATTGAGTTAACTGTTTTCTCATGCATTAAACTAATACACTAACTACAACTTGGACTCTAAAACAAAAAAAATCACTCTACATGCCTCACCAACCACCCTCAACTCGAATTTCATGAGTTAACTGAGTCTATCACACTCATTTAACTATTACAAGTGATTATGAGATAAGATTACAATTTATTGTCCAATTTAATTAAGGGAAAATTAAATTAGACACATTTCCAATTTATTAAATAAATTGGCTTGCACACTAATGTATCGCTAGGACCCATCACTGTGTGACCTGTGATCTTGCACTAGTGTGTGTGTTTTCATGTTGTTTCTAGATGCCAATTTCACTATTTATTGTTGCAAATTTCAACACTCACCATTTTCCAAAGATAAGTATCTTACACCTTGTATTACCTTTTAATATTCCGTTTTCCTTTCTTGTCTAGGTGTGTTTGTACTAGATGCTAATTACATTTATTTCATATTTTTCTTTGTTCAGGAAGGCCTGATGATATGCTTAGGGTTATAAATAATACCGCACAAGACAAATAATTGGAACTAAAAGGGTTTTTAAGAAACAACTAAAAGGTAAGACTTAAACCATAAGATTTTTTATTTTCTTGATAAAGGTAAATTCATTCCTTTTAATGATTTGTTCTACATCACTAACATTGTTGTGTCTAGCTCTTTTGAATAAAAAATATTCTTGATCAAGTGATTAATCTTTAGATAAATCTACCCTCCTCATAACTTTGATCATTCTTGTAGAACCCTAAAAAGGTTCTCTGTAAAACCCTAACTTAAGGGTATGTCGATGATAATGTGAGAAAACCTATCCTACTTAGGGTTATTGGTGAAGTCTAAGAAAATGTTTTTTTTTTATTTTTTTTAAGTTTGATGATGTCATGTTTGGGGTTTTGATATAGTTATGGAAACCCTAATCTTTTACGGTTGACAGGTGATGTCTGAAATCCCATACCTTTAGAGCTTTTAGCATTTATGAGAAAAACCCTTATGATATCTAGAGTAAGCTCATAGGAATGAAACCCTAGGTGTATGCTTGTATATATGATTAAAACCCTATCCTGATCAAGTTTGTTATATGTCTAAATTTAATGTATTGGTATTTGTGTCATTGGGTTTTCTTGATATATGATGATGGATTTTAAGCTCCTGTAGTTATCAATTGGAGACGAATTTTTCGGATTATCCACAGTGTTCAAAGACATTTATCAACGTTTTGAATCCCAACGAGGATCCATATTTAGGACAAAAAATTGAAGAATGCTTTAAAGAGGGACCAAGCCATTAATAAACAGTAGAGGAAATAATAAAAGACCTGACCAAAAAAAGTTGTTATTATTAATAAAACTTTACTAAATTATTCATAATTTATTAAGTAATAATGTTTTTAATTATTCATAATAATAATTATTATATAATTATTAATGAATAATTATTATTAATAATTATAGATTATTTCTTAAATTAAATAATAATTATAAATTATTTCTTAATTTAATAAAGATTTTTATAAATTTATTTACTTAATTGATTAATTTTATATTGATATTAATAATTAATATTAATTATCTTAATAACTATTAAGAAACTTAAAGGTTATAAATTCTATTTAAAATGATAATCATTTATTACTTAATATTTATTTATTCAAAGGAATAATCAAATAAATAAATAATTATTTATTTTATAAGAAAAATAACAATGTTAATTTTATCATGTATTTTATTTAATTATTTTTAATAATTTGGAAATTATGGCCACTCTCTCTTGCACCCAGGTTTTTGGATCCGCTGACAGTACGCAATGGGGTTTTCTAGAATGCCTCCATGAGGCTATTTTGGGTAGCAATGACTGGGGTGTATCACGGGTGGTATTGGATGATGTTATTTGCAAAAGACCAGAGGAGGGCCACTTCCTCCCTTACCCTCGATTATGTCCCTGCCCGACAGAGTTTTCCATGGGCTCTGTAAATTTTTTTGGGTTTTTTCATGTGGGAGTTCAGCACAAGAAATGTCTGTTTTGTGCCTGACCGACATTTGAGGAGGCACATTGGTTTCTCAGAACCAAGGGCTCTGGTAGCATACCTGTTGTTGGTGGCTATTGTTCAGAGCATTTTCGCTCCATTTTTTCTGGTCTTCCGACCCGGAGCTTTCCCTGGTTGATGGCCATGAGCAACTCGAACTGGGAGGTGGGAAAATTACCAAGTTGGGGAGGGACTGAGAGGGTTGGCCGAAGCAGACTCCCGAGGGTAATACTCAACCATCTCTCTATTTTCTCCTTTCCATGATATGTTATAACTATTTGTATTTGGAAGCATGTTTGGAGTTTTTTTGTGGATGAGCTGTCAGTTTGGGTTGTGGGGGTTTCTCTGTTGTTTCTGCAACTCAAGAAAACTCTATGGTCCTTGCACATATCGTTCAATTTTCCTCCATTGAACCAAGGGATTTGGTAGCATACCTGTTGTTGGTGGCCATTGTTTAGAGCATTTCGTTCCTTTTTTTCGGTCTTCCAGCCCGGTGCTTCCCTTCGTTGATGGCCATGAGAAACTCGAACTGGGAGGTGGGAAAATCACCAAGTTGGGGAAGGACTGAGAGGGTCGACCGAAGCAGAATCCCGAGGGTAATACTCATCCATCTCTTTGTTTTCTCCTTTCCATGCTCTGTTATAATTGCTTGTATTTGGAAGCATGTTTGGATTTTTTTTGTGGATGAGCTGTTAGTTTGTGCTGTGGGGGTTTCTCTGTTGTTTCTGCGGCTCAGAAAAACTATGTGGTCCCTGCCCATATCGCTCTATTTTTCTCCACTCAATGGTCACAACTCAGGGTGCTCTCTTGTTTCCTGCAACCTGGGACCATGGCCTCAAACTTAAAATCCTAGTGGGAGTCTTTCCATTCTGGAGCCACAGTTCCAGATCTTCTTAAAAAATATCTTTTGGAAGACTAATATTTTATGGTTCTAGGACGCAGGTCTTGTTTTAGACCTAAAACTAAAGGCTCAATATGCAATAGGAATTTTAGCCCCAAAGCAGAGTCTATTATGTTCCGAGAAAGTGCTGTAGGGAGAAACCCCATTAAAATCCTACAACATACATAAGGCTCTACCATTACCATGAACATAAGGCTTCTGGGCAGCACCCCAAGAGTAAGCACACCAGCTAGATCCTCATCGACTGTCAAGGGACATACCTCTTTCAAATATGCACTAAGAGGAAAAACTGCCGCATAGGTCAAATAAGCGCCAAACCTGTCTGTTCCAGGCCCATACATTGTAGAAAAGAATTAAAAAAATCCAGAATTAGCCATAGAAATACCAAAAGTAAATGGTCTCTTCAACTCATTGCAAAAAAATGCCATTATTTTCCGCTTCAATGGATATTGACCTAAATATGAAGTAAATGCATGGATTTACCAAAACTGGACGAAAGGTTGTGATATATATATCTGTGCACAAAGGGTTTTTTCGTGGTTCAGTTTGATAATAAAAAAGACTATAGTCATGTTTTAAATGAGGGACCATGGTTCTGGGGGAGGGTTGGCCTCTTCGTATCCCCATGGTTCCCTGTTTTTGATGCAAGCACAATGGTGGTCACAAAAATGCCTACGTGGGTAAGGTTACATAACCTTCCACTCCCCTTCTGGCACCACCAGGTGTTAGAAGATATTGGGAACTCTTTAGGAGTTTTTTGGAATTTGGACCGAGAGAGAATGGACAAGGGATCTTCACCTTTGCCTGTATCTGTGTGGAGATGGACTTAAGCAAGGGACTGTCAGGCGGTATCCTTCTATCACACAAAGATATGAAGTGGACACAAGCTTTAGACTTTGAAAACACAAATTTTAGATGTAGGGTGTGCCACCAAACATGATAGATACAAAACACATGCATACAATCCAAGAAAAGAACAAACAGGAAACCACCAAATAAAAAAGGATGGCAATTTGAAGACCTCTTTTCCTCAGAGGATGAGGGTGAAGAAATAGAGGAAAAAATTCAGCATCTGGAAGCAGGAAATAAAAACAGTAATCAAGAAAATAGAGAAGAAGGTGTGGATGAACATAATTTTTCTGTTGAGGAACCAAACACTATTTCTATTTTTTTGGCCCTTGATACTCACATGGAGGGGAAGAAAAATAGTCAAGAATTTATGGGTACAAAGCACTCTCATATTTCTAAGAGATCTGAATCATATAAAGAAGCCCCAAATGCAAATTGTAATAATGTGATGGTAGTTATTCCTTATGCTTCTGATCCTATGGGCTGGAAAAAAGTCCAAAAGAAAAAGGGGAAAAAAGAGAAGTCGAGTGCTTCTCACGAAGTGTAATTTTAGTTTTTTATATTTTTCTTGGTAACTTTTCTTCTTAGTGTGGGTCACGATGTTGGGTCCCTCGAGGACTTTCCATAATGCTGTGAGCATCTACTCTTGTAAATTTTCATTATTTATAATAGAAAGTTACTGTTTTTTTCTTTGGAAAAAATATTTTTAATAATTTTTTAATTTTTAACTTCTTATTTTTATTTAGAATTAATTTTTTCATATATGCTAAAGCCTAGAAACCCATTAATAATTATTAAATGAATAATTTTTATTTAATTATTTTCAAATAAATAATAATTAATACAAAATCATTATTAAAAGTAAATTAATTGTTCAAACTATCTATTATTACAATTTTTTATTTTCCTGTTTATTATTGATGTCTATATTATTTCTAATATTATTATTAAATCCTAAACCCAAGAGTACAAGGATAAAAGATAAAAGGGGGAAAACCTGAGATACTATTCGTGGGATGATGATGAACCAGAAGAGATAATTTTTCTAATCACAGGAAGCCAAATATCACTGATTTCACTCCCTCCATCTCTGTTGAGGTTATGAAGATGCGGCTTAATAATCTCAAGGGATTCTCTAATTTTTCTTCTTCGATAGTGGTCCTCTCTAGCCATAATTTTGGTATCTTCTAAACACATGTGATGCTTAGTTTTTGAGGATTGTGCTACCAGGGTTGAGGTGCAAGATCTCCCATTCTTAATATCTACTCCATGCTCTTTCAATATTGTTTGCAATGAACGTCCGGTTTCCCCAATATAACTTTTTCCACTGGAAGAATCAATCTTATAAACTCCTTTAACCTCCTCTTGGTTGATATTATCCTTAAAAAATCACATTACATGTATTATTGTTCCTATAGTTGAAAATTGTGCCAGTATGTCGTTCTTCCCCAAAACCCTGGTGATCTTACCTATAACACATTTTATGTATGGTAGGAAAACCATGCCACATTTTTCTTGAGTTCCTTGATGCTCATGTGAAAGGATCGAACCCTTCGCTTTTCTTATGGCTTTCTTAATATATCTTTCTTTATATCATATACCCTTAAATATAGAGGTCAAGTGATTTATCTCCTCACTAAGGTGCTTTGTGTCGAATATCCCTAGGGCTCTAACAACAAGAGTATTCAGGACACCATATTTTTGCGTTGGATGATGGTAAGAATCAGCATGAAGATAGTTTTTGGTGTGAGTTTCTTTCTAAAATCTTGATGCCCTAATTTTCCATCCTCATTCCTAGTAACCAAGACATCTAAAAGATGAATGCTCTTGTTCTCTTCAACCTCCATAGTAAACATTACTAATGCCCTAACTTTCCATCCTCCTTCCTAGTAACCAAGACATTAAAAAATATAATTCTCTTGTTCTCTTCAACCTCCATAGTAAACTTAATTGATGCCCTAATGTTCCATCATCCTTCTTGGTAACCAAGACATCTAAAAAATGAATGCTCTTGTTCTCTTCAACCTCCATAGTAAACTTAATTGATGCCCTAAAGTTCCATCCTCCTTCCTGGTAACAAAGACATATAAAAAACGAATTCTCTTGTTCTCTTCAACCTCCATATTAAACTTAACTGATGCCCTAATGATGCTCTTGTTGTGATATGCATGATTATGAAATCATAGATATGAATTTTGTTTATGGTCATAGTTCTAGGCTTTGTAACTAAACCAATAATAGAAGTTTTATATTCTAGGATCTGATGTTATTTTTGTGATGATAAATTTTCGTGTTTAAAAATATTGGTCATATTGTTGAAAAATTATATTGTGCTATGATTAATTATGATTGTTGATATCTAAGGCTTGGCATGTAATCTTTGGTTTGCATTAAATCCTAGTAGAATTCTAACATATGAATTACAATGTTGTTAGATTCTTTGTAGAATTGCTTCTATGGTTTGAAATATGTCACAGAAGAGTCTGTCTTTCTCTGAGGAAAATATTTAAACCCTATATATATATTGAGACATATATCTTGATTGAGTTACTTTAAGTTTTAATCATGATATATAGGGTTTATAACAAAATCCGAGCAAGAAGTTGAAGTATATAAGTATGTGCATCTTTGTTAGGTCCCTATATTACTAGTGTAGCCCCTTATTGTTGTCAGTGTAGCCCCCTTATTATTATCTTTGTACCCCTATAGTCCCCATATTGTTATTATTGTGCCCAATAAAAGCCCACTATTGTTATTGTTGTGTCCTTATATTATTATTGTTAGGTCGGCTAGGATTATATTGTGACCCCATGGACTACTATATATAGAAAGGAGGTTTTTTCATTTGTATCATCCAATAATTTTTCATTTATGTAATGTAAAGGAGGTTTCCCCCTCGAAGTGGTTGATTTTTAAGGCATTGATCTCTCTTTTCTTCTATTTTGGGAGCTAGTTTCATAACATTTGGTATCAGAGCTTTGGATTCTAGGGTTTCGCTACTTCAAACAGGTCACCATGGAATTTTCGCTATAAGTTTGTTTCTACGAAGGTTTAGAAGCTAAAAAAAACCCATTTGCGAAGAAATCCTGAGGAATGTCATGTAAAAATTCTAGATCTTGGTTCGCAATAGTTTCAGAGATATGATCTGTGGAAGTTAGGGTTTTTGTAGGCTCCTGAATTTCATCTCAAAGAGATGACCTTGGGAAAACCGTCATAACTCACTCTCTGAGCATCAGATTGGAATTTTGTAACAAGTGAACGAAAGCACACTAACTGTAGTTTCAAATGTATCAATTTCAAATTTGAAGGAGGAAACAATGACACGTGGTACGTCATACAAGTTCGCTCTATTGAACCAGTCCATAATTAGCTCATTGTAGGAGATTGGGCATAACGTTGCCTTGAAGAATCCAAATCAGGTCAGACCTATGGCATTGGAAAGAATATTCAAAGGGCTACTAAAGTACTAAAGAAAAAATATCAGGGATCTGAAATTACAAAGATACATCAGTTTCAATATCGAGCTCCTCAAAAGAAAGAAAAAGGTGTGTATTTTTGTTTTTTCAAATTGCATAAGTCTTGTTTGAAAATCAGTTTGAAGTGATTCCAAGGGAATATTGAAGCATAGATATCAGTATTAGGTTCTAAAATAGCCCCTAAAAATAATTCAACACCCAATAATCCCTCATAAGGCTCTACTATGACTCATGAAGAGGAAGAAGTGCAACATGATATATCAAAATTACAAGACGAAGTGCACCAAATTTCACTCTCGCAAAGAGTAACAAAAAATGAAATGGAAGTTTTGAAGAAAGATGTGGAAGCTAAGATGGATGATTTGAAGAAAGGCATGGAAGCTAAGATGTATGGTTTGAAGAATGGCATGGAAGCTAATATGGATGACATGGAATCTAATATCGATGAAAAAAAGAAAGACAACATTGAAGACATGAAGAATGATCTAAAAGCAGAAATGGAAGGTTTGAAGGAAGGTTTGACAAAGTTGATACAAGAAATGATACCTAATGGTGAAAATGTAGTATAGGAAACTCATGATGAGAAAAAAATAAATGTTAATCGCGATTTCATAAACTCTAATGTTGGATTTAAGACCCACATATCCAAAGATCGATATGAGGAAGTTTTATGGCAAGAATCCCATAACATGTATACTACAAATGGAGAAACATTTTGATTTTCATAATGTGCAAAAAAAACAAAAGGTACACAATGTGACTTTATATTTAGAAAAAAATACATTTGTATTGTATCGATGGATTTTCTCTCATAAAAAAATATTCACTTGGTCAATTTTCATAGAGGAAATGATGACACATTATGAGGATACAAAGAGAAACACATTCTTTAGCCAATTGATAAATCTCAAACAAAAGGGTTCAATGGTGGAGCACATTGAAGACTTCCAAAATTGAATATAAGGGTAACAAATATTCCATAGGAACATAGAATTGATGTCTTCATAGGGAATTTAAATGATAACATCGAACATGAGGTTCGCCTTTGGGAGCCTGGTTCATTGGAGAAGGCATTCAGGTTGGCAAGAAAAATTTAAAGTAAAATTATGCTGACAAGGAAGCCTAGTAGTCACATCTATAAATATGGAAGTGTTGCTACTCCTAGACTTCCACAACCTACAAGGTTGACACCACAACAATTGGTAGAAAAAATAGAAAAATGGCTTTTCTACAGGTGTGATATCAAATACATTAAAGGTCATAAGTGTGCTGAGCAGAAATTATTTTACATAGATTGTGAAGAGGAGGAATAAAATGAACAAGAAACTTCAAAATAAGAGGACATAGACCAGGAACCAACCCTAGAGAAAGAATAAATGAGTCTGACCATATCCTGTAATGTATTGGCAAGAATTACCACTTTTCAAACTCTCAAGATAGAAGGACATATCAAGAAGAAAAATGTAATAGTGTTGATTGATTCAGGTAGTACCAATAATTTTATTCATTATAAGGTAGCCAAGGAATTGAATTTCTTTCTATACCCGGCACCAGAGTGTCAAGTGATGGTTGCAAATGGAGGAACTATAAATTACTCTAGACAATTCCATAATATGAAGCTAACCATGGGGGAATATGTATTGAATAGTCCAATGGTTTCCATTCCAATGTGAGGTGTTGATGTTGTACTAGGAGTACAATGGTTACAATCTTTGGGGATAGTAAATTTTAATTTTCAAGAACTTTTCTTGAATTTTTTTTTTCGGAAGGAAAGGAAGTTGAATTACGAGGTATTACAGGGAAGCCGAGAAATATAATAAGTTCTAATTTCATGACAAAGCTTCTGAAGAAAAACAATGAGGCATGATTGCATAATTATGCTCACTAGAAGTTCCAACTTCAAAATCATCCATTTCTCCAGATCTCTAAAAAGTCTAGGACAATCATTCCACGGTGTTTGAAACTCCCAAAGGAGTCCCACATATTCGTGATCATGATCATGATATTAATTTTATTCTAGGAAGTGTTCCTCCAAACATCAAGCCTTACAGATATCCTTATGTCCAAAAGAGAGAAATTGAACATATGCTTGCAGAAATGTTAGAGGCTAGTATAATTCAACCTAGTCAAAGTTCTTTCTCTACTCCAGTAGTATTGGTGCACATGAAGGCTAGATCATGGTGCATGTGTCTGGATTATAGGGAGCTCAATAAGCTCACTATTAAAGATAAATTTTCCATTCGTGTGATTGATGAATTATTGGATGAATTACATGGAGAAATTTATTTTACCAAGCTGGATCTGCATTCAGGATATCATCAAATTAGAATGAAGACTGAAGATATTCTGAAAACAACATTTCGAACTCATGAGGGTCATTATGAATTTTTTGTCATGCCTTTTGGACTTACCAATGCACCTTCTACATTTCAAGGGTTGATGAATTCCATTTTAAAACCCTTCCTTAGAAAATTTGTGTTAGTATATTTTGATGATATACTAATCTACAACAGGTCTTGGAAGGATCATGTTCAAATTGTTGATAGGGTGCTCAAACTATTGGAGGAGAACAATTATATGAAAAAACATCCAAGTGTTTCTTTGGAGTGCAAGAGGTGGAATATCTGGGTCCTATTGTATCTCAGTATGGTGTTAAGGTAGACCCTAACAAAATTAAAGCTATTAAGGAACGGAAAGTCCCCACAACCATAAAGAAGATGGGAGAATTAGGGGAATTTTGAGGTCTAAAATGCGCCTCCTAAGAAAAATGTACAACAAAAATAAACTTTATAATAACCAATAGGATTCAAGATAATGATGTCAACCATGGGGGATGATTCACCATTTTTGGAGTAAAAAATTAAAAGTAATAAAAAATAATAAAATAATAAAACTACTTTTTCAACTCGTATTTTCAACTTATCTCCCTAATTTTTTACTCAAATTTCGAGCAAGAGTACTCGTTGGATTCAAAATTTCATTCCTCATCCAAGGAGTACCCATGTTACATACTTTCGATGGACCCTCATTTTCGTGTAGGAGGGTCCATCAAAAGTATGCAACATGGATAATCCTTGGATGAGAAATCAAATTCTACATACAACGAGTTTTTTCACTCGAAATTTGAGTAAACCCATAGGGAGATAAGTTGAAAATACAAGTTGAAAAAATATTTTTCAGTTTTTCCCTCTAAAATTTGATGATGTAATCAAATCTTATTTATTATTTACACTATTGTTTTATAATTTCCTTAGGAGGCCCATTTTAGACCTCAAAATTCCCCTAATGGATTTCTCGGGTTAACAGGGTATTATCACATGTTTGTTAAGAATTATGGGAGAATAACATCACCTATAACAACATTATTGAAGAAAGATGCATATTCATGGACTCCTGAAGCAAATAAGTCCTTTGAACATATTAAATAGGAAATGTGCCTTTCATCGGTCTTAGTTATGCTAGACTTCACAAAAAAATTTCTTGTGGAATGTGATGCCCCAAGAAATGGAATTAGTGTTGTTTTAATGCAAGAAGGAAGACCCGTTGCTTTTGAAAGTCGTCCAATAAAAGGGAAGTATTTACATAAATCTATTTATGAGAAGGAAATGTTGGCAATACTATATGCACTAAACAAATGGTGACCTTACCTAATGGGAAGACACTTCAAGGTAAAAAATGATCATGATAGTCTTAAATACTTTTTGGAACAAAGACTATATTCAAAAGAGAAGCAAAAATGGGTCACAAAGATGTTGGGTTATGACCTTGAAATCATCTAAAAAAATGGAAGCTAAATGTTGTTGCGGATGCACTCTCAAGAAAGGATGAGGAGGTGGAAGCATTGCTTTGTGCCATTTCTATTATCCAACTAGATTGGGTAACCAAAGTAAGGGAGGAATGGAAGAATGATGAAGAAGTGTGGACACTCATTCAAAATTTGCAGCAAGATCCCAGTACATATGATACATTTAGTTGGAAAAATTATTCCTTATCATACAAACATCACTTATATCTTTGTAAGAATTCCCAACTAAAACAAAAGATTCTTTTGGAATTTCACACCTCTCCCTTAGGAGGACATTCAGGATTTTTAAAAACTTACCACAGGGTGAAGAAAGATTTTTTTTTTGATGGCCTTAAATATGATATTCAAAAGTTTTTGGCGGAATATTTGGTTTGACAGCAAAATAAGGTTGAGACAATTAAGACCTCGAGTCTGCTACAACCTTTATCCATGCCATGTCAACGTTGGGAGGAGGTTTCAACGGATTTCATCATAGGTTTACCTAAGTCCAATGGAAAGAGTGTCATCATGGTGGTAGTTGATAGAATTACCAATTATGCACACTTTTTTGCATTATCTCATCCATTTAAATTAAGTACAATTGCTACTGCATTTATGGAAACAATTCAAAAGCTACATGGAAACCCAAAGATTATTGTAAGTGACGGATATCCCATTTTTACTGGAAATTTTTGGAAGGAATTATTGTATTGTATGGGTACTCAACTAACTCATATATCAACTTATCATCCTCAACCCAATGGGAAAACTGAGATAGTGAACAAATGTTTGGAAGTATATATTTGTTGTTTTGTATGGGTCAAGTGGCTACCTCTAGCTGAATGGTGGTATAACACTTCCTTCCATACTACAGCAAAAATGAACCCATTTATGGCACTTTATGGATATCATCCACCGTCCATCACATCATCTTTAAGATAAAATTCTAAGGTTCAAGCAGTGGTAGATCACATCGAGCATCAACAAAAAGTTCTCCAACTCTTAAAGTATAACCTAAATTTGGCACAAAATTGAATGAAACAACATGCAGATCAACATCACAATGAGATAATTTTTTATGTAGGAGACTTGCTATTTTTACGACTACAACCATACAAACAAATTTCCCTTAAGCAAGCTAAGGATGATGATAAATTATCGCCAAACTACTATGGTCCTTACAAAGTGTTGCAAAATATTGGTAATATGGCATACAAATTGGAGCTTCCTGCTTCTTCTCGAGTGCACCCAGTTTTCTATGTTTCATGCTTAAAGAAGGTTACAGGTGACAAAATTCCAGTTCAAACAATATTGCCAGAAATTGATGAGGAAGTAAATATCATATTGAAACCTAAAGCAGTCACGTAAACAAGAACTCGACAACTATGAAATCGATCAATTTCAGAGTGTCTCATCAAGTGGAAGAAATTACCCACTGAATATTCCACATGGGAGGATGAGAATTTTATACAGAAGCATCCAAAGCTACTCAAGTGTTGAGGACAACACTTTTTGAAGGAGAGGGGCATGTTAGGTCCCTATATTACTAGTGCAGTCCCTTATTGTTGTTAGTGTAGCCCCCTTATTGTTATTGTTGTACTCCTGTAGTCCCCATATTGTTATTATTGTGCCTCATAAAATCCCACTATTATTATTGTTGTGTCCTTACATTATTATTTTTGGGTCAGCTAGGATTATATTGTGACCCCATGGAATCATATATATAGAAAGTAGGTTTTGTCATTTGTATCATCCAATAATTGTTCATTTATGTAATGTAAAGGAGGTTTCCCCTCGAAGTGGTTGATTTATAAGGTGTTGATCTCTCTTTTCTTCTATTTTGGGAGCTGGTTTCATAACAATCTTGCTAATTGTGAACCTAACTAAGCTTAGGTATTTGGTGTCTATATTCTAATGCTTCTATTATTGTATGATTATGATATGGTTAACTTCATACAATATAGGGTCCTAACCCTCTAGAGGGATACATTGGCATATGTTAGGTGTGTGTAAAGAGCCATGCACCTCCATAACAGTAGACAATATTCCATGGATCCCCAGATAAATTCAAATATTTCTCGATATTCACCTATTGGACTAGGAATATGTGCTTGGTTCACCATGCCAAACCGACCCCACAGTTATATCATGCACTTGGAATATGACCCAGGACCTCTATGGTGATGTGGCATCACTTATATCATCCCTTTCATATGGTCTACAAACATCTTTGATATATTTAGAGACCCATGAGGACACTTGTGTGCTCACACACCCATTGAGAGAGCCACATGTTTACTATTTGGATAACAAGGGGAAAACCCCCTGTCCACTACTTTTGAGAGTCCTATTTTTCATCATGGAACCTATGGAATTCATGTGGCCTCCTCTAAGGCCCAAAAACATTTATTATTGATCATTCACCCTCTTAAGAGGCTTATTCTTTTGATTATGAGCTAGTTTAGTGGGATTTTCACCAAAAGTTAGTTATCTTGTACATTATTTTATTCTAGGGGCAAAATTAGGCATAATTAGATAAATTGAACTCATTATAAGTGTATAAATACAAGTGATGTGATTTCATTTTAGCATCATCACTTGGATCAAACTTAGATCTCTTTAGAGAACTTCGTTATCCTTCTTGGAGGAAAATTTTTTGGAGCATGGAATCAATTTTTATGTTTCGATCATTTTCTCTTGTCTTGGAGCTTCTTGATTTGAAAAAATAATGGTTGGATATACTCTTATACATGTAAGTGAAATTTAATGCTATTATTTATTTCTATGTTTTTCACATACATTGTTGTTGGTATTTCGCTATACTAGGGCTAATTTACAGCATCCATTTACGCAAAGTTATGGAAATTTTATTTTTAAACAGTACTACTTCATCTATGGGAGAAGTATAATGAATTAATTTTCCTAGAGATGTTTCATCATCGAAAACTATTTTTAAAAGACATATTTTTTGCAAAACAAATTATAAATTCTTTGAAGTTTATTTTGTTGTTTCCCTAATGCTAAGAGAAGTTGTCTTTGAGGCCTCCTTGACCTAGAAAATCTGAAATCCATAGCCATAATTCTACTTGAATCCAATCTCCCCAAAGTATGAGGCACTGGTACAACATAAGGTGATCATATTAAACCTAATTTTCCTCTCCCACCTCTTATTTTCTAGTCCTATCCCATTATGTCTCATAGGGCATCATTTATCTTTCCAACTACCCACTCAAAAAATTTGATCTCTTGGGATATTATGCGTTGGGGTTTATCTTAGGAACCCTCCAATTTTGAGGAAATTCCGATCATGGTATTGTGAGATACCTTGAGCCCTAGCCTCAATCTCGATATTTTCCTTTGGTTTCCTTAGGCTAGAAACCTCATGGGGATCCTCACATTCCCTTGCATAAAAAATTCACTCTTTGGTCCCTTATTCCTACTAGATTAGGTCAAGTATATCAATTGTGGCTAAAACATATCCCTTTGACCTTACCGCAAGTCCACTTGGTCCCATGTGGTCCCATACACGGAAAATTCTTCAAAGATCACGTAATCCAAGCCTTCACAATAATTTTAGGGCCTAGGGGCCTCCATTATAAGATACACACACTAAAAATAAACCTTAAAATTCTCCTTGAGCCCTTACTTGAGAGCCTTCAACCCTTCGTTCCAAAGAAATCAACCCTTATATTTGAGCCTATCTTGTGAATAAGCTTCATGGATCACATCTGACCCTATCATTGATCCATTCATTTTGTGATCGTTATTATAATGGATCTCCTCCCATCGATGAAAGTCTGTAAAGAGTATGGATCCATAACCGAGGTGACAGTTGGCCATTGCTCCATTATTTCCCTTAACGCGGTAGTATCCCTTCAAGGATATCCTTTTAGGAACCCTACTGGTTTTAGCGGTAAAATTTTGGCACCATTGTCGAAGAAGAAGAAAGTCTTCCTCCCTAGTGAATCATTGAGGAATTGATTCATTAACGATAATTTAATTTTTCCTCTATAGACTCCACTCGTTGTCCAAATCCCTAACTTGGTTGAAGGTGACAATATTCCCCCTTTAACTAGGGTTGCTGCAAAAAGGAAGGAACGACCTCCATCACTTGTTGGAACCACTCTTCTCCCTGAATTTGAGATGGTCAATGATCCCACCCCAAATATGGAAACTAGTTCCACCGCTGACCATCCCAAGATGACCAAAAGTGAAATACATTTGGTTAGTGTCTTTTCCCCTTTGAAGTTGAGTGTTGATCCTAAACCATTACCTGAAAAATATAACCGATGGCTACCCAAATTCAAGGTAAATTCTACCATGATTGTCTATGACCTTGTTGAAGAACTCTATTGGCACATGTCCCCTACAGTGATCTTTGATGAAGATAGGCTCATGGTGATTTTTTCTTTATCATTTGAAGGAAAATAAATATAACGGTACCTTAGTCTTCCCCCAGCATGCATCAAATATTCTGATGAATTTGAGGAACTATTCATGAAAATATGGTCATGCATTTCCCAAGAAAATTTTAACATTGCAAAGTTTTACCAAATAAATAAGGGAAGGGAATAAATTTGTGAATTCATTCAAAAGTTTGATAGGGTATTCTAAGATATTCCTAATAACTTAAAACCATCCAATGCTAACATCCTTGACAAATTCATAAAATTTGTGGGGGTGGCACCTAACATATTCATTGAGGGACAAGAAGCCTTCCACGTTGGCTAAAGCCAAAGAAATAACAATGGAGGTTGAAGAAAACCTACGTATGTCAAGAATGGATGACAATGACCTCCCTAAGGCTGAAACTGAGACCAAGAAGGAAAAGTATAAAGATCAACATGAAGAAACCCTTTTTGCCATCCTTAAAAGCATGGAAAAGCTTAGTGAAGAGGTCCACTCACGGTATAGGATAGCTATGAATACCATATTGGAGAAGGACCAAAAGTCTAGTTACATTCCAAGGGGTAAACCTTTTCCTAAAAATAAAAGTGATGAAGATAATCCAATATCATCTTATGTCCCAAACACATTGGCTCCAACTAATGCAATGGAGCAAGATTCATCTTCTGAAGATGAGAAAAGTGAGAATGACGAGACTGATGATGAAAAAGTATATGAGTAGGTCAACCTTGTAGAATCGTATGTATTCAACATTTTGTTGGAAATCTCATACACTCATCCTCCTATTAGTTAGGTAACAATAAAATAAGAAAATTAGGAGCCTATTCTTAATGTTAATAATAGTGGAATATTGAAAGGGGTGCAATATTCACGAAAGGATAATAACAAGGACCCCACAACCTCTAAGGAACCCAACAATGATGATTCACCTCCCAAGAAAGCCCCTCCTAAGGATCCACCAAAAAATTCCTCCTACAAAGGATCCCCAAACTAAATCCAAACCCAAAAAGGATCCCCCAAGAAGAGAGAACATTAAGAAGAAATAGAAGGGAAAAAAATTTGGGCATAACATTGACTTAGAGACTACTATAGGGAAAATAACTATACATGTTCCTTTGAAAGAGATTGCAAAACTTCCTGAACAACAACAAAAAATTAAGAAGTCCCTAGGTTTTAAGGAGGAAGGATTGCCTGAAGACTTGCAAAACATCCATATTCCTTATCATAACCCCAGGAATGAACCATTTATGCTCACTTTGGTTATCAATGACCTATTATTACATAATTTTATGCTAGACTCAAGGAATTCTGCTAACATCATGCATTTAAAAGTCATGAATTAATTGGGTCTCAACATCAGTCAACCATATAAGAAGGTATGTGGTAAGGTCTCATAAAGGATTTTAAGGTTTCTTTGGCTAGGAACCCCGATATATCCCTTCTCATGGTAATTTTTTTCATAGATATTCCTAATGTATGGGGAATTCTCTTGTCTAGAAAATAGGGAGCCACTGTTGGGGGACACGTTCAAATGAGCTTATCATACACCACTATCCCGCAATTTGATGGAACTCCTTTAATCCTATATAGAGAGCCTACTTACCTTTCTCACATGATTAAACCTATACCAACCCTATACTATGAAGCACATGAGATCAAAAATCTGTCTCCCATTCTCCCTTCGCAATAAGGCTGCATCCTCAAACGACAGAATAAAAAAACAAGCAAAAAGTGGAAGCCTAAAAAAGAATATAAAGTCAAGGAATTGCTCTTAGTTGATAAATACCTAATGCCTATCAAGATCCATTGAAAATTTGGGGAGGACTATTGCTACATTGCTAAACTCAACCAACAACTTTGGCCACAACTAATCAAGTTAACTTGTATCACCACTTTCCTTGACAATTGACATTGTACCTGTTAGTGTCTAAATGATTCAATGATCAAACACACTCTTTCAGGTTTATTTAGTAGAAGTCCTTGGTCAAAATTTTATACTTTCAAATGAATTCTCAAATAATTTTTTCTCACTGGATGTTGTCTAGGTCAGATGCTTATCCCTACACCCACTCATGGTCACATCAATTTCAAGGTCATGTCATTCATTTAAGTATCTAGGGTCATAGATAAGTTAACATACCATCATCTAGGTCATGGTCTAGGGCTTCTTTTTTTTGTCATCATAATGTGAAATCATGTAATAAAGGAAAATAATATTCATTATCATTAGTCAAGTCACATTCATTGGGAGTTGGAAAAGATAGGAAATAAAACAAAGGGTAACTTTTCCTTTTTCAAGAAGTATGCTACATTGTCAAAATCTTTCAAAAATATATTTTTCTCAAATTGCTTATAATGTCACTAAATTCAAAAGAAAATTTGGTTAGTTTATAAAGGGAAATGAAGCTTATTTTTAGTTGATTTCATACTTTTGTTTTCAAAGAGCTGCTCTCTCATGCTCCAAAACTCTCCATATCCATCCTGAAATCAAAATCAACCACCAAATACTGATCTAGACTGTTGCACATTACGTTTCTGCTCCTCGCTACACTTCTGGAAATATTCTACGATTTTTACATTCAATCTCCAAGAAGTCATCAGAAGGGTCTATTTAGCATTTCTCAAGTTCCAGATTCTTCCAAGCCAGTAAGTGAGCATTCCTCACCTCTCATTCAATCCAGTTTCTTCAGTAAAAGGTGGATTCCCTCCTCTAGGGTTTTCAACTATGTTTTTGAATTTCATTGATGTTTGGCTTGCTTCATCAATAAAACCTTAGTTTCATCACCTAAAAAACTTCACATACAACTCATACACCTTACCAAATCATTCCATATCATTCATATCTCTCATTACTCCCATTTTCACTCAAACCCTAACTATCACTACATTTTTGTACAGAAACTAGGTTAACTCTGTGTTTTGACCTTTTTTCCCTCCTTCCCTTACCCATTTCCAAATATTTCACCTACAATGTGTTGCTAACCTACCACCCTATCTCCCAAATTTTTTATGGATTTTTCCCTAACTCCAATCCCTCTCATCTTTGTCCCTAAACCCATTGCATCACTCTCCCATGTTTTCCTAATTTTCACCCTTCCTTTCCCTCATATCAAGCTAGGTTTTATTTTTGCTCACAAACATCATGGAAGGTGAGAAGAGAAAGAATTCCATATTTGAGCCATATAATATGAAAGAGATCAATGCTTCTCCTTATACCAATAAATCATTTGAAGACACTTGCTATTTAATATTTTGTGAAATAATTTAAGAGGTATGTTGTCATGCTCAATTGACAAGCCTCTTTACCACCAGTTTTAGGAGATATGAGGCTACAATAGAAGGTATTGAATTCACTATATCAGAAATGGCTTAGGTAGTGCAGTACCTGATTTACTTCCCAATATCCTGTCGAAGGTTCGACCAATAAAAATATTTCTGTAGTACTCCCACTGTTTTCTCTACCCCAAAATTTCTAGCAAACCAACTGTAGTGCGTCTACCAAATAATCTTGGAATTATTGCCTGAAGGAACATAGAGGTGTCCTAGGTGGCATAATATTTCATCCTAGAGGTGATAATTTGGAACTTTTTTGCCTTCTAGGAGCGTCTGATATGTGTTTCCGAATTATAGATTGCTCTTGTAAAGAGTTAGCCACCCTGAAGTCTCTTTCCCATAAGAGTCGATCACAGTGGTCAGCGCCATTATGGGTGGTCGGTTGAGGTAGTATGCATCATTTTTGGTGCTTCCATTCTTGTAATTAATGTTCAAATGGAACTATTACAGGTGTGTGGACCATTTATGATGGTGATCGTTCTAAAACTTCCCTTTTGTTTGTATGAACTGTAGGGATCGGTGGTCTATGTGGATGATTGTTTCCTCCACCATAATGTAATGATTACATTTTCGGTAGGGCTGCACAATAGAATACAACTCCTTGTCATAGGTGGGATACTTTCAGACTGTGTCTAAAAGTGTCTCACTGTGATATTCCATTGTATGCCCCTAATGAGTAAGAACTACACCAATCACATAGTCAGAGACATTTGTCTCAATCTAAAATGGTTATTGCAGGTCTGGTAATGTGAGCACTGGTGTAGATTAGAGGAAATGATTCAACTTAGAAAATTCCTTATGTTGGGATTCAGACCAAAATAAATTTCCTTTCACTCATCCCTTGGTGACTTAACTCAAAGGCCAAGTGATATGAGAGAATCCCAAGACAAACCTCAGGTAACAGTTGGCAAGACCCAAAAAGTTGTAGATTTATATTAGAGTGGTTGGGGTTGTCCAATCCTGAATGACTTGTATCTTGGCTGGGTCCACATGCACACCCTCTCATCAATGATGTACCCCAGATATTGAACCTGGGTCATACTAAAAATGCATTTGTCCAAACTGGCACACAACTTGTGTTGTCGTAGGGTTTGGCGGACCTGTCGAATATGGTATAGGTGCTCTTCCCAACTCTGGATTAATATAAGGATGTCATCCAAATACACCACCATGAATGATTTGGTAAAGGATTACAATATATCATCCATCAGCTTCATGAAAGTTGTGTTGGAACTCGTCAACCAAAAAGGCATGACTAACCATTCAAAAATTCCCTCCTTTGATTTGAAGGAAGCCTTCCACACATTGTAGGGTTCGATTGGTACATGGTGATATCTGAACTTCAAGTCAATATTGCTAAAATATTTATCCCCCTTGAGTTGGTCTAGAAGGTCATCAATCTGTGGGATTGGATACCTATTCTGGACAATGATCTTGTTCAGCGCCCGATAATTAGTACAAAGTCTCTAGGTGTCATCCTTTGTTTCTTTGATAAACTAAGAACATGCCTAGGAAGTGATTTCATTGAGCCTTTTTTGCAATTTTTGTGTTGGAATCCTACATCCCAGGACAGACGCTCCCCCAGTGTCTCTAAAATACTAGTGCACCTGATCTGAATATGGGAAAACTAGTTTTGTTGTGATAGCTCCCTCATCAGTTAAATAAAAATGTGTTTAGGACCATCTCAAGTTAGCCAATTTTGAAGGGGTTTATGTGTCAAGTTTTAAGTGTCTTTGATGAGAAATTTATGAGTTAATTAGCTATTAAAAATCATGTACAAAAAATAAAATGCAGAGAAATGACACACAACATACACATTACATAATAGATAATAATGGAGTCACCCCTCTTGGGCTACATCTCCATGGACCTGCTTCAACTGGCTAGGCCCTCTTGAGATTAATGGTCAAATGTATGATTACATGCACCTACAGTGCTCCAATTTCTTTTCAACTTGCTCCATTGGCTTCATAAGACCCAAAAAACTCCAAATAGACTCTTCAATCTCTGAAAATGGTCTTTGGTTGATCTAGGCATGACCTCCTCTCATGGTGGCCATAGGCTTCTTTAATATTCAAAGTGGAAAAAAAACTTTCAGAAATGCTCCAACTCCTTTGCAACCTATTCCATCATGCTCATAGCATCAAAATCATCTAGGAATGACTCTTTTTGAGCCAAAATTGGTTGAAAATAACAGAAGTTATGTTTCCTTCAATATTTCCCTAAGAATCTCCACTAAAACTGGAGAAACTCCTGTTAAGGCCGCCAAATCTAGAATTGGCTCCAACAAAAGTGCCATCATTTTAAACTAAGTTTTAATTAAACATAAGTGGATTTTAACTTGTTAGCGCTCTAAGCAAGTTTTTACAATACCGAAATTAAATTTGGATTAAGCGCTTAATCATAGATTAAGGGTTAACTAAACCCAAGTTTAAACTTTAAACCCGCGCTTATGAAACTCTGATCCACCTTTTGGTTACATCATATGGCCATGTGGGGAGGGGTTGGCCCGCGAGGCTGGTCCCCTCCATTCCCCCACCGGTTGAATATTTGTAATTCAAATATAGACTATGCGCATATACTATTAAGACGTGAGGTTGTGGGCTATTGGTAGTGTAGCGCACTTGCTTAGGGGAGGTTGTGGGGTCGAGTCTCGACCTTCGCCCAACCCTGTGGTAATAAAAATTTTCCCCAAATATTAATATCCAACCTTAAATGTAGTTCAAATTATGGTATAAACTATACCATGTGACTAAATATTAATATCCAACCTTAAATGTAGTTTGGACTATGGTATATATGATATTTCGAACCTTTGAAATATTAAAATGTGCCCATTGTAATATGAAATTCGGACCATAATATAAAATTGCAATTAGGCCTTCCAAGTTCACCATATAAAAAAAATTTCAAATTCTCCCTTAGGAGAATATATATATATATATATAAAAATTTCACCTTCAAACCTTTCTAGCAAATCATGCAGTGACACTTGTCATAGTGTCTTTGGGCGAAAATGGAGGAAAACCCAAATTTTTAACCTTTGACCCTGTTTGACCATTTTTTTTTTTTAATTTTCCTATTTGACACGGTGATCAACGGGCTCTAACTTCCTCATACGGATTATGTTTCGAGTGAAACTAGGTGCACCAGATTCCTAGCAATGGGTTGTTTCCGGTCATTCTGGTTTGGTGAAATTTTGAGCACTTTGAATTTTTTGGCAAATTTTAGCCCCTAATTCAGATTCCGATCACTCCTTCCCACTGACAAGATTTTGGACCCACAAAAGTTGGTTTTCTAATATGATCTAAACACTCTTCTCTTTCCCAATTTCTATCAACTCGATGCTACTTGGGAAAATCTCCTTGACAACCACTTGGGTTCACTGACATGCCTTGCCTTGAAAATGGCTTGGAACTTCAACCAATGTCCTCCTTTTGTTGTTGACCCAATCCAACACTTGTCGGCTGCTTGCTGACTCATAAAACACTTTTTTGTACCAAAGCAAACCCTTGGTTCTTAGAAAACTAACTGATTGCCTTCCCACTGAGAATCATGTTCCTCCTTTGCATACACATGCATTCGATGAAAGCTTCTCCTTGGAAACCACTTTCCCAAGTTAAGCCCATCTGAGTGAATTACAGCAATGAGTTCCAACATCAGTAATAACAAGAAAATAAATGACCATTCTTTTTACCTCCACGGTTCCAAATTCGACATCTAGAAGAATGCATTTTCCACCTCTTTCTCTTCTTGGCGTCAACACATAAAATGGTCTACAATGGCTAAAACTTTTTGGCTACAATATTTTTAGCATCTTGTCCCTCTTTCCATCATCCTCCAGTATTGACATGCTGCTCATGCCATGATTTGAGAATGAAGGCTAATCATGAGCCTCTCACTCAAGAGTGGACCTTCCCAAAATCCTGCGACATCTTGTCACAAACATAACCATCAATCTGAAAAACACATCATGTAAGAAACATAACTTGATGAAATATCATTTTTCTCCTTCAAAGAAAAAAAATTAAGATCATGTTAAAATCACCATGTACTCTTACATCTCAGTGTACAAACTTATCAACCAAACACAAGTCGACAAAACATGCCTCTTCAAACAACTGACTCTCAAGTCAAACAAAAGCATGTATGACAACTCTCAACTCTCTCACAAGTACAGTTACAAGTACAAGAATCCCATTTACATGTACAAGTACTTAAAGAGCTGAAATGATAAATATTGTTGCAACAAAGTGAGTCAACATACTCCACTTTCAAAACACTTTCCTGGCGTAAACATGCAACATGCATTCAATTGGCAAAGAAATGCATCAATCATAAAAATACATGCAAGGCCTTAATTGGATAATAAATATAACAATCTCTTACCAAAACATTTCAATGTTGCTTCTTTCAGCTGCACTTCATCATCATGTGAATCATCCTGACCCACATCGATTATGGAATCCTCTTTTCCATTCTTCTCAAGATCTCTTTTCACCTTCTTCAAATGTCGTGGATGACTTGTTGGATACAAAGTCCAACACCTGTCTACAAGATGACCTTGCTTATGGCAATGAGTGCAAAAAAAATGCATCTTATTTTCAACATGGTTTGCTTTATCCAATGCACCTTTGACTTTCTGCCTCCTTTGTTTAAAAATTTTCTTATGCATGGCTATCTTCTTCCAACATATTGAAACATTATGGTTATTCAAACCACAAAATGAACATGCAAACTTTATCCAAATCTTATGTGAATATTTACCATGTTTATCATAATCAAAAGCAACATAATTAAATGCAGATTTATACCTTGCACATTCATCTTTCTTGTCTTCTTGAGGAGCTAAATTGGATGAGGTAGTGGCTCTCTTCGGAATACCAACAATGTATTCAATGACTTTAGAGCTTTCAACATTAGGATTTCTTTCCATTCTCATTAGTTGCATGCTTATGAGCATATTCTTTCAAAGTGGGTTTAAAACTTTTTCATTCCTCATGAACACAATCTTCACAAGCTTGAGGTAATGAACATGTAATGAAAGTACTTCCTGGAACACCTTCATGTGCCTCCTTGTATTTGGAGCATTCTCCATCATGTTTTCCATAACCAAGACCCAAATAACTAGGCCTTTCCTCAACAACAATTGGCTCAACTATGCCTTGTGCATATTTTCCCAATCCTTTACCTTCATAGCCCATCTTCATCAATAATTTGGATTGTATTCCTCTAGTGGGTCTTTCAAAATAACCTACACATTCATCTTGAGAAGAAATATAAGATAAACTTAAATTTCACACCTCTTTCTTATGCACATACTTGGCTAAGGTTTCCTTGGCAATATGGATTTGCTTCTCCATCACATGCAACCTTGCTAGATTTCCATTTTCAATATGGAGTTGAGTATCCATCTCATTAATCTTTTCAAGAATTTCTTGCTTCTCCTCCTTCATGGAAATAAACTAATCTTGAAGTGTAATTATCTCCCTCTTATCTTCATACATCTCTTGCACCATAACATTCATGATGTAGAGCTTCTGCAACATCTCTTTATCAAAGAGTTTTGTTAAGGAATATTGACTAGAAACAGTGCTTGATGAAGTTGCCATCACACTTGTAATGCATAAAAATATTCTTTGTTGTGATTTGAGAAACGAGTCCTCAACCTTGACCTTCTCCTTCACATATAAACTTGCACACAATTAAATTCTCCTTGCACAAATTCAAAACTAATAGCTAATTATTCTAGCCACCCTTGGCTAAAATGAGCTAAAATGTGCTCTGATACCAACTTTATCTGAATATGGGAAAACTAGTCTTGCTGTGCTAGCTCCCTCATTAGTTAAATAAAAATGTTTCTAGGATCGTCTCAAGTTAGCCAATTGTGAAGGGGTTTATGTGTCAAGTTTTAAGTGTCTTTGATGAGAAATTTATGAGTTAATTAGCTATTAAAAACTCATGCACAACAAATAAAATGCAAAGAAATAACACACAACATACACATTACAAAATAGATGATAACGGAGTTCACCCCTCCTGGGCTACATCTCCATGGACCTGCTTCAACTGGCTAGGCTTCAGAAGACCTAAAAACCTCAAAATACACTCTTCAATCTCTGAAAATGGTCTTCAGCTGATCTAGGCATGACCTCCTCTCATGGTGGTCCTAGGCTTCTTTAATCTTCAAAGTGGCAAAAAAACTTTCATAAGTACTCCAACACCTCTGAAACATGTTCCATCATTCTCAAAGCATCAAAATAATCTAGGAATGACTCTTCTTGAGCCAAAATTGGTCGAAAATAGCAAAAGTTATGCTTCCTTCAATTTTTCCCTAGGAAACTCCACTAAAACTGGAGAAACTGCAGTTAAGGCCGCCAAATTTGGAAGTGGCGTCGAATTTGGTGGCTCCACAAAGCATGCTGTTGTTTTAAAATAAGGTTTAATTAAACTTAAGTGGATTTTAACTTGTTGTTAATGCTCTAAGAGCATTTTTACAAAACCGAAATTAAGTTGGGATTAAGTGCTTAATCATAGATTAAGGGTTAACTAAACCTAAGTTTAAAATTTAAACCCGTGCTTATGAAAATCTACTCCGCCTTTTGGTTACATCGTATAGTCATGTGGGGAGGGGGTTTTCCCCCTCCATTCCCCCACTAGTTGAATCTTTGTAATTCAAATATATACTATGCGCATATACTATTAATATGTGAGGTTGTGGGCTATTGGTAGTGTGGCACACTTTCTTGGGGGAGGTCATGGGGTTGAGTCCCGACCTCTGCCCAGCCCTTTGGTAATAAATTTTTGCCCCAAATATTAATATCCAACCTTAAATGTAGTTTGGATTATAGTATAAACTATACCATATGACCAAATATTAATATCCAACCTTAAATGTAGTTTAGACTATGGTATATACGCTATTTCAAACTTTTGAAATATTAAAATGCGCCCATTGTAATATGAAATTCAGACCATAATATAAAAATTAAATTCGGCCTTCCAAGTCCACCATATAAAAAAATTCAAATTCACCCTTAGGAGATTATATATAAAAAAATTTCACCTTCAAACCTTTGTGACGAATCATGCAGTGACACTTGTCACACTGTCATTGGGTGAAAATGGAGGAAAACCCAAAATATTGACCTTTGACCCTCTTTGACCATTTTTTTAAATATGCCTATTTGACACAGTGATCAATGGGCTCTAACTTCCTCATACGGACTCCGGTTTGAGTGAAATGAAGTGTGCCAGATTCCTGGCGACGAGCCAGACCTGGTCAATCTAGTTTGGTGAGATTATGAGAAATTTGGATTTTGTGGCAAATTTTTTCCCCTAATCCAGATTCCGATGAACACCTCACTTAGGCCCACTTTGTACTAGTGTTGCAGAGCATTGGTGCCTCTTTTGCACCAGCATTGACCCGTATTTGTGTGCAAAATTTGCTTATGTTTATAAGTGTCTCTTTGATCAACCTACTTTCAGCTGACCTTCCCTGAGTCTTCAGTGTCTTGTAGTCTTCCTTAATCCTCCATTTGGTTTGAATTTTTGCTTGATTCCCTTTGGTAAGAATTGTTTTTCATTTTTATATGTTCTTATGATTAGGTCACTTACAAACTGATTTCATTTGGTCATTGATTGCTTGGATAAAATAAATTTCTAGTCCTCATTCTGAAAAGTGCATTTGAATCAGTGATTAAAATTTACATCTTAGTTTCTTCATTTTTGAAAATTAAGTGACTTGAAAAGAAAAATATTTTCATTTGCATCTATGGTTTTTTATGTAGAAATTTGAATTCCTTAGTGTGAAATTGTGTATGAGTGCTAATCTCCTTTGAGTGACATCTCTTTTGAATTATGGATTTTCATCTAATTTCAGTTTAAGTCCTTTGTTCATGAAATATAAGATTATGTTTCATTTCATTGGAATCCTCTTGTGTTTGTTTTGAATAATTCTCTTGCATATATCACATTTGCATAGTTATAATTATCATTTTCATAGTAGGAAATTAAATTGTAGATAGATTACATTTGCATAGTTTTCATAGTAATTGCACATCGATTACGTTGCATGGTGTGGAATATTTTAATGCTTTGAATTGAATTGGAATAGTGAAATTGAAAGATCTAGTTAGGAAGATATTTTTTTTGTATATTTGATTGTTGCATCATTGTTTTCACCTCTTCCCTACACTATATATCTTTCATAAAAAAATAAAAGAGTTATTTTTGTCATATTAGTTGCATCATAAGTGTGTTTAGGTGACATTGAGTTCTGAGCCTTGAAATCAAAACATAATTCAAGATAAACTCTAAAATTAACCTCAATTAGCCTAAGGATCATTTGAAATTTAACGACACAGATAGAGGTCTAGGCTAGAGATGTGTTCTGACGTCTTTAAACGTAGGAGATGTGTTTTTTTCTAGTGTTGCATTCAGGGGGTGATATCTCGTTCCACGTATGTAAGTGTATCAGATTGTTCTCCACGTACCTTCAGGTATATTGGATGGATATCCATACATTTAAAGTATATGGGAACACTCTCATCGAATGGTTACGCATTAGACAACACTACTATGGACTACAATTCCATGTACTGTCGAGTATATTTTGGAGTTTTCCTATAGGTTACTACCCTCTCCATGGGTAACCGAGTCAGTCGCCATGTATACCATGATACACTGAACACAACATTCGAGGATATTTCCAGCACACACATTAAGTCCTTAGTTCTCCAAGGTCTATATTGTAGTTCACGGTTGCTTGGTAAATCTTTATGCCTATTTTTACCCCTTTTTTATTTATTTGTGTTGTTAATTTATAAAATCAATTAATTTACTGGAGAACGACATCCTTAATGTGTCTTTAGTATATCTTAGGTTGAGACTAGAGGAAAAAATTCCCGAGTCTACCAATAAAGGAAACCCCTCTGAAGGGAATCTTGGTCCTTTTCCTCCCTTTGGAAATATTGGTGCTCCTTATATGGAAATGTTGCCCCTTCTCAACTTTACCATTGGTTTTCCAGTTTGGTTGTTTTCAACCCCTATGGTTCTGAATGTCCAAGCTTCTCCTCAACCAAGTTCTCCTCCACCTAAACAATATCAACCTCAAGTTGATCCTAAATTTGGCCCTTTTCCTTTTTCACGTGTTTTTGGTTCATCCCTTTCTTCCTCCTTGCCTAGTGAAAGTCTTGATTCTAGTAACTAGGAAGCTAAGAAGGAGAAGAGGAAAAAGAAGAAGAAGAAAAATAAGTAGGGGGGAAACCAAGTTTCCATTGCTAATAATGAAACTAGTATTGAATATATTTTAATCATACTTTTAAAGTTAAATTCACTTGCAATTTATGTAAGGGTGACCACCTTCTTAGAAATTGTCCTAGTATTCCCAAGGTATTATAAATGTGGTCCACAAGCTCACATATCCCTTTGTGATCAACTTCTGGAGATCATGTTAGTGAAAAACCTTCAAATAGTGATGGTAAGGTGTATGGCGAAAATGGTAAAGCTAAATTTCCTTGTAAGTTATGTGAAGGGAATCATCTTATTCACCATTTTCCTTATTTGGATGAATCCTCAAAAGTGTTGGACAACCTTACAACTTCTCAGCCTCATCTTCCAGCTGGTTACCAGAAGATTTCTCCCAATACTCCACTAGTTTATGAAGTGATTGATCAGAATTAGAATCCAATCAATCCCACTCTCTCTGAACACAAATCCCACGAGTCTGTTCCTGACCAACCATTGGTTGATAAAATGGTTGACTTGATTCCACCTTCAATTGATCATACCTTTCTCAAATAGAGTGAAGTTCATACCACTCAGGTTCTTCTTGTTTATTTAGATTCCAATGAACTGGGGGGGGGGGGGCTTCTCCTATTCCCATCATACAAGGGGTGATTCTCCCATTCCCATTACACAAGGGGACAATTCTCCCATTCCTATAGTACCCCCTTCAAGTAGTTTGGTCACTTCCTTTTACTGGAGTTGACTGGGAGGATATTGTCTTCCTCCTTACGTGCCCTTCCAAATCATAGTACATGATTATACTATGGTTGTACCTATAATAATCATATATGAAGGCACACCTGTTAGTATTATTTCCTCAATTTCTTGGCAAGATTCAGGTCCTCCACAACTTGTGCTTGTTACCCAAAATATGTTGGCTTTTAACACAAGAACCATTCAAACATTAGGGATCCTTCATAAGTTTCCTATTACTTTGGGAGGAAAAACCATCTATATTGATGAGATGGTATTCCAAGTCCCTTTTGATTTTAATTTACTCCTTGGGAGTGACTTTTTTTATGTCATGGGAGCTCTAGTATCTTCACTCTTTTGTGTGATGTGTTTCCCGCATGAAGGAAGAATCGTGACCATTGACCAAATTTTGTTCATTGGTCCTAATTTGACTCCCAATCAACCAACGTCCCTAAATTTTCCTTATATACAAGTGTTATCTCCCAGACCACGAGTTAATTATGTGGCAACATGTTCCATTTCCGCGTCTACTGATGATCTAGTAATGGGGGCACTTGAGCCCAATATTTCCATTATATCCCTTGATATGTATCCCTTCGAGAGCATTTCTCTCCCATATGATGATAAATTCTTGGAAGACATGGCCTCTTATGGGCCATGATCAAGGTTTTGAGCACAACTCATTAAAAAATGAAAGAATTTCCCATGAGCTTAGTTATTTTCATGTGTCAAGTTCATTAAAAAATGAAACATATCCCCTTTTAATTCGAGTCTTTTATTAGATCTCATAAATTCCCAGTCGAGTCTTTCACTTGATCTCATAAATGAACTTTCATTCCATCCACCTGTTAACAACCATTCGTTGAATGAAATGAAGCTTGGGGGACATGCACCTCGAATTGAGTCATTATGATGGGGGCATGCAAACTTATTTCAAGCATATTTTTTCTCATGTTTCAAGCTTTTCTAAAAATGAAACCAATTCCAAGCATATTTTTTCTCATGTTTCAAGCTTGTGAAAAGATGACGCCATCTTGAAGTATTTTCAAGCATAGTTTCCCATGTTTCAAGCTTGTGTAAAAATGAAACCATTCCCACTTTAACTCTCTTGATTTCCATTTTTACCAACCTATTTTTTCCATATGAGCCTTGCTTTTCTCATTCCATTGTGACCATCTTCTTGGTCTATCATACGCTTTCAATTGGTTGTTTTACCCTTTCCTGTGGAACTGTTGCGATGAGTGGTCTTATTAGCCAACCCCATGACCTCTATGTGTTTTGAGAAGTTCCATCATAACCAAAACCAATTTCTACCCTTTGATACCACTTGTTACTCTAGGAGGATTCCTCTTTTAGCTCTTTTCAGACTCCCAAAATATGAAAATATTTTCAAGCACTTATCTTTCGAACTCATTAAATTAAATGAAAATACATCTACTCAGTATTAGTTTAACCATTTTCCGGACTGAGATAGAATAATTACGAAAAAAGAATACCTTAGTCGAACATGACTAAGAGGCTCTCTTGATTATTTTTTTCTACCTTTTCGGACTCTAGAGACTATCTACAAAAAGGAACATTTGGAGTTTTATTTTTCGCCTCCTTTTCAAACTCTCTAAAAATGAAAAAGATGTCAAGTTTTACCTTTGTTGGACTCATTAAAACATCCAACAATGATTTACTTGTCAAAAATGACTAGGTCAAGCAACTCCTTCTCAAGGTTCGTTAAAAATAATCTAAGGGATTCATCCGAAGGATGAACTTATAGATCAAGCCTACATTATCCTCCTCAAGCTTGTTAAAAAATAAAGAGGTACTAACTTGTATGGTTGAGGAAATTGGGAAAAAATGGTACTTCATTTGTTAATGGCAGTGAATTGGTCTTGAACATGACACTCTTCCACTTCATCTTCGTGGTTTTTGGGTTGGGTAATATTCTTGTCATTCGGTTCATCATACTTTTTTAAAGCCCCCATTTCGGTTTTGGGTCAATGCTGCCAACTCCATTCAATGTAGTTGTGTGTTCAAGAGAATTCATTTCAATTGATATATGTTGCAACACTCTTAAGCCTTCATTCCATGTTTTCCTTTTCTTGATCCAGTTTTGTATCATCATCATTCTATCTCAATTATGATACCCATTTCGTGTTGTTGATGGGGGATACATCAAGGCCCTCCTGCGACAAGTCAATTCCTGTCAACATTAGTACATCATCCAGGAAGTTGACTTAGAAACACCCCTTTGGTACCTTGGTGCTTGCATACATCAATGAAAATTTTCCTCACTCTCAGCCACATTTTTACATCAATGGCCTTCGACCGAAAGACTTTTTTTGGTGTTCTACATCAATTCATATATTCGCACCATACAAATTGTACTGTAGTAACTTGAGAGCCATTAACATCATCGGTGGTTTCTCTCTCATCTATTAACGACTTACATCATCATCTAATAATGATACAGTGTATACCATGTTCAAATTCATCTCATTGATTCACATGCTTAGACTTGTACATTGGTTGGTCGTGTGAATGAGATAAAATACCCCAAATCTTGTTTCATCCATCCAGGATGCGATTTCAGGAGTTATACAAAGATCGTAATGTATATTGGCTATGATAATCTAGACAATCATCTATTCATGGGTCCACCAGTTACCACTGTGGACACATATTTTAATCATTTTACATGTTATGTTAGCTTATGTGTTGAGTATGGGTATGCCTCCCTCAGCAAATAAATTTCAAGATATAAATGCATTGTAACAGATGAAGCTCACCGGTTGTTCTTGATCCCAACTTGTCACAAGGTAAAGCAATTTAGACATCATTCATCATTTCTGACTTTGCGCTTTAGGGGGAAATATGTTATAGGAAATTTTGTCACGTCCAGTCATTAGGCCTCCTAATGGGATCAATCAACATCCTATTCCCCTTTTTTAACATCATTGCACAAAGCCCTATGTGAACCTCCTTCATTTCCTATAATTTTTGCATGAAACCACCTCATCTGAGCCATTTTTAGTACAAACGCTCCCTGACCATGCTCTAGACAATGTTCACCTACAAGTTGCTCCAATGTGGCTATTGTTGATCACCTATATATTGCTCCCCTTTGCACCTGCGTTGGTTCTAGAAATTCGAGAAAAAGAGAGAATTTCCGGAAGCTTACTCTTTTAGAAGATTCCAAAATTTGTTACAGCCATTTACATCTTATTAAAATTTTGGATCCTATCTCATCCTTATTTGGATTTTCGATCCCTTATCCTTTGATTCCATCCTCCCATCAAAGGTGGATCTAAAACCTTAGATTGGTAATTGGATAAGAACTCCCAACTTACCCCACTCATCTATATATTTAATTCCTTGCATATGCAAGGGGTTGGATTTTGGAGAGTGATCCTACACTTATGATTCTGAGGTGAGAGGTTAATATTCCATGCATTTAGGGTGATTGGAGGTATAGAGTTTGACAAGGAAAGGACAAGACAGCTTGGAGGAGATATTCTACAAGATAAATGCCTATTTATGGTTGTAATCTCCTTCCATTTATGTTGATGCAAAGAGTTCTTTGCTTTCCTATATGTGATGTTTTTATTTCATATATTTCGATACCATGTTGATCTATTTAATAGAGTACTTAGATGATACTGCATAGATATCGTAGTTTCTTGGCTTGTGTTATCTGATTGTGTAGGTTCTAATTTTGGCAATTGGGGCTGGAATTGGAGCATTAAAGGTAAAAGAGGGAAGCATGCGGAAGATTCTAGGTAGGATTCATTACGTCATGTATTTACTTTAAGGAAAGCATTGGGTTCCTTATCTCTCTATTGTTCTAGGTTGGCCACCAAACCTAGGGGAGATATTTTTTCCCACAATCATAAATCCTGCATAACAAGAGTGTTATCACTCTAACGCTCCCTTATGTCATTATTTAGTGTCCCATTCAACATAGAAGCATCAAATAATCGATGTCAAGTTGAATTAGCTTGACAGGAGTTTTGAATATTAGACGTGTCATTTTGTCGGATTGGGGCACGCAGGTCGACAATGACTTGTTAGATATTCGACGGATGTGAGTTCTATTTGATGGGAGTGTCAAATGACCAATGCTTTTGTTCATCGGTTGTGGCTTCTATTATCTGATGAGTACACCGACCGATAGGAGTCGAATATTCAACATCTAGCCTGTGACGTTGAATATTCGATGGATGTCTGCGTACACACACACACACATATATAATTTTCACCAATAGTTGTCAATATATGACAAAAATTTATGCCTCGGGTAATAATTTTATTATTTCTCATTGATGAATATCTAATTTAAAAAATTTATAGTAAATTTATGTTCAAAAGTCTCCTCAAGATCTCTCTTTTAAAGGAAATTTTCAACGCTACGAATAAGATAAGAAGTGGAAGCCCTTGGAACTTGATGAATCTATAGAGGAAGTTATAAGAAAGGGTGAGAATAGTTCAATTGATTAAATAAATGTTGAATATCGTTGTATTAATGATACTCCACATTAACTTAAGAATAATTATAAATATTCAAGTGTTTGGCGCATTATTTTGGAAAATAGTGGATACAATTGAGCCTTGATTGATAATTTGAGTGAGAAACCCACATCTCCCTATTTTTTAGTATATTTTGTATTGTATCATGCTTAAAATGCTAGTATCTTGCTTCTACTTTGACATGTAATGAAAATTAATGTAAATTAATGTAATTTGTAGTACACTAGCTTTGGGGTCAACCTATGGACCCAAGTAGCATAACTCGCTACAAAATTTAGTTATTTATACTTGATGGCATGAAGAATAGGAAACCAAGTGAGAATTTGGATTTATTTCTTTGTATCAAACTAGTGGAATGATTATTATCAATATTCTGGTAGTCAAAAAAATCTTTGTTTTGTGTGATTGTTTCTTGTCTCTTGGTTTAAGTGCACCAGTGAGTGCATAATAGCTAATGTATTGGGTTATATATTGTGTTGTTTTACTTTAGCTCACATATGTGAAATTAAAAGTGGACACATTATCATTCACATATACCCTCCAAAAAGGATACAAAGTGCTAAAACTCATAACTTCTAACAACTTTATGCTTTTGGCATCATAATTTTTTAAGTCATAATTTTTTTCATAAAAATATACTAATAGGCTAATGGAATTTCCATTTTAGCACACCCACAAACCATTAGGTTCAATCTTTCAGTAGAGGAAATAAAATTTTGACTATGATAATGTGTAGATATTTCAAGATACCCCAAAATTAAGTATCAAACAATAAGTTATAAAATTCAAATGCTAAAGTTATGATCATTCCAAGCTATAAGTAAATAACCTTGGTGATTTCTAAATTTTTTATGTTTAGAATAAATTTCCCCTAAGGAATTGACATGATGTGCAAATCACTATCCCTTCATATTTAAACAATATTAATAATATACAAAATTATCCAACAACCCTCTCTACAAGTATAGATCTCACCCATAAACTAGGTTTCTTGTAACAAAATCATCAGTAGTTTCCTTATGAGGAAAAAAATCATTAATATATGACAAAATTGATAAGGTTACCTCATAAATGCAACATTCTCCTTTTATGCTTAACTAGAAATTGCACCAAATGTTGCAAAGGAAATGCCGCAAGGTGATAACATATAGCACTAATTTATGTTTCTCAAGTTTACCTTATAAAAATGATATTTAAAGCATTATATTAGAGTCAAATTAATCAGTAAAAACAGTACATGTATATCACACCAAATAAGTCTAAAGCATTATATTAGAGTCAAATTAATCAGTAAAAATAGTACATGTATATCACACCAAATAAGTCTAGACCCTGAATTCTGCCAAGTCCATTGCTCACTAAGATATGGAAATGATAGATGTGATTTAAAACATAGTTGCATCGAAAAATAGTGAAGCATCGCCATATGTATTATGCCAAGTTCTAAACAAGTGAACACTAAAAATTATGCTTATATACATGTAGAAATTTGAGGATTTTGTGAATGTTATTTATGTTCCATAACAATTGCCAATGAAATTACAAGATTTGGCAACAAAAGGCTCGACCATCAATGTTTTTAGAATGGAAAAAGCCCTTAACAGTTACATTCGAACCCCAGGCTCACACATAATTAGTTCCTACTAACCCTGGACAAAAACAAGCTAACTACATTGATGCTTAGAAGAGAACTAGATGTAACATGTCGGTGTAGCAGTGGAACCTTGCCAAAGGGACAACTAGGAGTTGTGCTCGCATTCAGGCATGTAAACACCAATCATAGGTATGAATTCGATTAGAAAAACTATAATGAACTCTAACTGTAAAAAAATAACCCTCTCTGGATAAAACAACCACTTACCTATAGAACTGCAGGGAAGGGTTCATGAGAAACTGAGTCGTTGAGTCAGAGCCATGAAATGGAAGGAAGTAAAGAATTCGAAGGGTAGACAGAGTTGATAGTTGTTCAATATATTAACATGTATTGGTTTAGAAAAATCCATGTTTATTTACTTTAATTCACTGGAAGCTTATATTTTGAGCATGAAAAAATCTTAGGTGGAAACCTCTTAATTTCTTTTCACCTTGAAATTTTTTAAAATATATTGATTGATTCAATTGATTTATAATTCTTGGTGGTTTCTTCACATGGGAAAAAATGGTCATTCAATTAATTTTTTGGCATTTTCCTTATGGTTTTGGGCACCACATGGCTGGAAACTTGTATAAGCTCTTTATGTTTCATGGATATTCTGGAAGCTCCTAAACAAACAAGGAGCTTCTACAAGTTCTCAAAATAAGGGAGTGGCCAAAGAAAATTCCTGAAAATCTCCCAAAAATCTACTAAGCTACCAAAACGATCTCAACAAAAATAGAGTGATTTGTACCATCTCCCAAGCTCTCGGCATTGGGGAAATGTTGGGTAAGGGTTCCCCAGCTCCTAGAGTGATACTTGTGAAACTATGGTTAAAAGTCTTCTTATTATGGTTTAAGAAAAACTAACAGAGTGATCATGATTGACCATTTCTCTAATAAAACTCAATAAAATGATTGAGTGATCAGTACCAAGTAATACAAAAGAGGAAGATAAATAACATAATAGAAAAGTAGAAATGTAATACATGTTATTTCATGTTCACTAGACCAATTCTAATTTCTCATCATCTGAATCCAGAGGAAGTATGTTTCTAAAGAGTTATTTTATTCGAATATTTTCGAAGTTAGCAGCATGGGCTACAAAACTGCAAACTGATAATTTATGTTGTGCTTTTATGTAAGTGCCAAAATCTGGCCCTGGTGATAACAACTTTGTTATTTGTGCAGATGTTATCGATAAACATTCCAAAACTGGTAGACAATTGGAGGCCCTTAGATTTACTCATGAATTTGGCATGGCGGATAAAGTGAATCTTGTGGATTTGTTGAAATCATATTTGGGACAAGTGGAGAAGGTTGCAAAGGAAATTTTGATAAATGGACATGGCTCAAATTTTTCTAAGTTTGTCACCAATGTTTATACCATTTTTAAGAGATTGAAAGGAACTTGATGTAACACATTTGTGAGCAGTTATATTTTGATTTTTTTTTTGTCAGAGACTCCAAAGTAATGTATCTTGATTTAAGTATTTTTGTGATTTCTATTTGCAGAATGAATCATACACAAAAAATTGTGACTGCGATGTAAACTGTTAGTGGTCTTATAAAAATATATGGTCTGAAAGTTATCTTTTTTGAAGACAAGTTGCAGAAGAAACTAAAAAATATGGAATAAGAGAAAAGAAATAGAAAAAGAATGAAAATATTAAATATGCACAGGAGAAAATAAATAAAGAGAAGCACTTTAAGTCAAAGGCAAAGCATAAATATGACAAAAATAAAGTTGTTGATAAGAAAAAGGCACAGAATAAAGAACAAAGAATGAAAGATGTTGAGGAGGAGGAAAATAATAAAAAACATCAATCTTTTGAACTTGGCTATGGGATTTCAGAGTGGGAAAGTGATCCTTCAAAGAGAGCTAAGTATGTTTCACCGAATGAGAGAACCAAAGTGGTTGTTGGTATGGGCAAGTCCAAATTTTTACCGTACAATATTGATGGGTTTCAAAGCACTAAAATTTCATTTGTTGTGTTAAAATAAAATTCATTTAGTGGTGGTGTACTTCCATATAATAAAATGAATGCACGGTCCAAACCGAATAGGGGCCCTAGAGCTAGTTGGTTATGCTGCTAGTTATTATGCTGGGACTGCCGGTGTGCAACTACTTTCGACTTATGTTGGGAATTAGGCCGGTTTGAATCATTATGGAAATTATGGTTTCAGTTCGAATGGTGCTATGGGAATTCCCGTGGCCAAATGACCATTTCAAATTACCGTTACTGATGCTAGGAATGAATGACTGTGTCCAAATGATGATGGGAATTCTCGTGGTTGAATGGTCCTAGAAATTATGCTAGTAATTATTCCGGTTCGAATGATGCTGGTAATTATTCCGGTTCGAATGATGCTGATGGAATTACCATTTCAAATGTTTATGGGAATGTTGTGAATAATAATGATTCGATTGCTGCTGCACCTCACCTGTAACCTCGAGCACAGTTAAGGACTTCTAGATGCGGTTCATCGAGCACAGTTAAGGGCAAAGGAATGTTAGGAAAGTACGGGCATTCTAACCCAGGCTCACACAGAATTAGTTCCAAGCTAATTACAGTGCTCTTGAGAAGAGAACGGCATGTAACCTATGATGTTGATGGAATTACCATTTCAAATGATTATGGTAATGCTGGGAATAATAACGATTCGATTGCTGCTACACCTCACATATAACCTCGAGCACAGTTAAGGAATTACAGATGCGGTTCGCCAAGCACAGTTAAGGGAAAAGAAATGTTAGGCAAGTACTAGCATCCGAACCCAGGATCACACAAAATTAGTTCCAAGCTAACTACAGTGCTACTGAGAAGACAACTGCATGTAACCTGTTGCTGTAGCAGTGGAACCTTGCCGACGGGCTAACTGGGAGATACGCTCTCATTCAAGCCTGCAAAAACTAATCATAGGTCCGAATTCGATTAGAAAAACTGCAATGAACTCTAACTATAAAACACTAACCATCTGTGGATAAAACGATAGCTTACCTATTGAACTAAACTTTAGGGAAGGGAAAGGGAGTGCCGAACCCTGCAACCTCTTGCAGACTTCCAGATTCAGTTCGTCGAGCACAGTTAAGGGAAAAGGAATGATACCCAAATAACCGAGCGTTCAACACTTGAAGTGAAGCCTCTGTGCGCGTGAAGGTGAAAGAACGACAACTAGCTGCAGAGCGGTGCAAGTGACCAGAATAAGCGTTTGATAAAGAAATCCTGATGTTGTGCGATGCAGATCATTTTTTCTCACCAAGGAAGTTCAGTGTAACCATTTCAATCCGATTGCAACCGTTTCAATCTGATTGCAAAGGATTCCTTGATCGTCTAACATGAGATCCTATGCTACAAATTTGTACACGGTGGTAGTTAGAGACTTGTTTTCCAATAAAGACGCTTTACGGTGTAAATATGTAAGTCACCATTCTCTAATGTCTGAAATTTAAAGCATACAAGAGGTTGCAAAGCTGCAATGGAAGACAATTTCTTTCTTTGGAGAAATTCAACCATAAATGACCCAAACAATGAAATATTGCCTCTAAACAATAATGTCTCTGTTCTCCTCAAGATTATCCTACTCTTTGATACAAGATCACTTCGCAAATATATAGGAAAATGATCAATGATAATGAGGCAATGAACAAATAAGGAGAGTCTCAATTCTTTATACCATTTTTGTGTTAGAATCATGCAACCTTCTCTATGTTGACTTACTACTTATTCATTATTTCATCTAGTTGTTCTGAGAAATTCAACCATAAATGACCCAAACAATGAAATATTGCCTCTAAACAATAATGTCTCTCTTCTCCTCAAGATTATCCTACTCTTTGATACAAGATCACTTCAATTCATCCCAAATATTAGAAAAGGATGCAAATATATATGAAAATGATCAATGATAATGAGGCAATGAACAAATAAGGAGAGTCTCAATTCTTTATACCATTTTTGTGTTACAATCATGCAACCTTCTCTATGTTGACTTACAACTTATTCATTATTTCATCTAGTTGTTCTAGTATGCAGCATGCTAATATGACTAGCATGCCCCTGAATTTAGAATGAATACCTTTTTTCATGTCTAAGTGGCATTGCCATTTAAAAGAGAGGTGCTTAAATTTTTTCCTAATTTTCTTCTACACGTCATTTAATTTTATATATTGTCCTGGATGCTTAATTACAACAATAATAGCCGATACATAAAATTAATGGTCAAGGATGGGTTTACTGCAAATGGTTTACAACGGCACACAATATTAGGATGTGGTCATCTATTTAAGTGGTTTCTTGTCTCCATTTTAACATGTGTGGCTTATTGTATCCATTGTAAAGTGCATTGAATGGCCAGATTGGCCAAGGATAATAGATATATCTACTGGAAGTCAGTTTTATTGATTAAAAGGTTCCAGCATCAATGATTTTATGTGTTCTTGTTATTCTATTATTTTCTATTGTGAATTTAACAATGTATGAAATCCAAAGTATACCTAGACTCTCTCACGAGAATGTTTTTAGAATGGTAGCCATGGAGATATTTTATGGAATTCATTAGGTTAAAATTTAATGTAGAAAGCATGGAGGTTTCCCAGTAGGCTAGAATGGCGAACGAAAGAGGCAATAAATTTTCAGTTTTTATTGTTATAGGGTCCATCCTACAGACTAAAAATGAGAAAGTCTTTGTTGGAGAACTTCCCATAAAACAGTGACGAAATTCCATTGATTGAAGCAAGCATTAGTAGAAGCACATCGAGGTCAGGTGAATGAAGTGAAAATATTGCATGTGAAGACCTTGATTCAAGGATTCATCTATTAAGGTTGAGACTTGGCTTTATATGATACAAGTAAGGGGGCTATTATAACAATCCAAAATTCTCAGATAAACTTAAAGGTGAGATTCTTAGGTTAACCTTACTTCAATCGAGGGTCAATTTACTGTAAGTGGTTTACAGTGGCACATGATATTCATGTGAAGGAGGCCTATTTAACTGGCATATTGTCCCCATTGTAAAGAGCCTCAAGTGATTATTGTTCACTAGAATGGCCAAGGGTAATGAATATATCATTGTATGGTTGTCCCCGCTATGGGTTTCCACTTTAGATCGAGTCTTTGATATATGGCCCATCGGTGCATGCTTGTGTTTATCTCTCTCCTACATATGTAAAATTTAATAAAAACTAGAGATGTAATAATAGCCATCATCCTAATGAGTGTATTGAACCTAATGTTGATATTTGTTTATAAGTTCCTATATCATAGTGGATAAGCTTTTGCCATGGTACAAGCCAACATTTCACTGTGCCATGCATGTAAATTTTCCAAAACAAAGAAAACATATCATAATTAGAAAATACTTACAAATAAATAGAATAGAATAATTGTATACCTTTTGTGCGTTGAAAAAATATAATCTTCACCAACCGTTGTCAATATATGACAACAATTCCCACCTCAATCTCATTTTTTATAAGTTGAATAACTTCATGAACCAAATACAATAACCCAATCATTGAATTTTAACATTATTTTTTATGTGATGTATACAAACTTAACAAGTGGTGTATTGTCCTAGTGAAAACAATGACATGACATGTTAGTTTGACTCATAGGACTTGACATATTAATAAAAATAATTACATGACATTGACTCCTAATTGTTGATGCAATCTATATACTATTATTCTAATATCAGTGAACCTATTATATCCTATAGCATGTTGAGACCTCACTTCTGTCTTATACATACACTCATTATTGTAATATAAAAATGTTACAAACAACACCTTAGTTGACATAGTGAGCATGATATGATAAGATATTTGAATTTAAAAATTTATGATAGTGATACATTACTATTGACTTGGAAGTTTTATTTATTGTACAATGACCTTGATATATTAAAATTGACATAGAAACAATGACTTGAAGACAATTGCTAACTTAACATATGTTGAAAAGTGTAACTAGGTTCGGTCTTCATAATTATAGGTTTTAACCCTGTATAGAAGTTATCTGCAAAAAAAATATTAAAAACAGAAAATAAACAATAGGAAGACCATAAATCATAAAACATATGTACACAGAGATTTTCCCCTAGTGTTATGAAACCAACTCCAAAAATAGAAGAATAGAGAGATCAATGCCTTAGAAATCAACCACTTCGAGGGGGCAACCTCCAATATATTACATAAATGAACAATTCTTGGATGATACAAATGACAAAAACTCCTTTCTATACATAGGAGTCCATGGGGCCACAATATAATCCTAGCTGACCTAACAATAATAATGTAAGGGCACAATAATAACAATATGGGGGTTACAGGGGTACAACAATAAAAATAAGGGGGTTACACTAATAACAATAAGGGACTATACTAGTAATATAGAGACCTAACATGCTCCTCTCCTTCAAAAAAGTGTTGTCCTCAACTCTTGAGTAGCTCTGGGTGCTTCTGTATAAAATTCTCATTCTCCCACGTAGAATCTTCAGTGGGTAAGTTCTTCCATTTGATGAGATACTCTGAAATTGATCGATTTCGTAGTTGTCGAGTTCTTGTTTCCATGACTGCTTCAGGTTCCAATATGGTTTTTCCTTGCTCATCAAGTTTTGGCAATATTGTTTGTACTGGAAGTTTGTCCCCTATAACCTTCTTTAAGCATGAAACATGGAAAACCGGATGCACTTGCGAAGAAGCAGGAAGCTCCAATTTGTATGCCATGGTACCAATCTTTTGCAACACCTTGTAAGGACCATAGTACTTTGGCAATAATTTATTATCCTTTTTATCTTGCTTGAGGGACATTTGTTTTTATGGTTGTAGCCGTAAAAATACCCAATCTCCTACATCAAAACTTCTCTCGCTGCGATGTTGATTTTCCTGTTGTTTCATTCGATTTTGTGCCAAATTTAGGTTATCCTTTAAGAGTTGGAGAACTTCTTGTTGATGCTCGAGGTAATCTTCCACTGCTTGAACCCTAGAATTTTCCCTTAAAGAAGATGTGATGGACGGTGGATGATATCCATAAAGTGTCATAAATGGGGTCATTCTTACTGCAGTATGGAAAGAAGTATTATACCACCATTCAGCGAGAGGTAACCACTTGACCCATTGTGCTTGTTTATCAGATACAAAACAATGAATATATCCTTCCAAACATTTATTCACTATCTCAGTTTGACCATCAGATTGAGGATGATAAGATGAGCTATGAGCTAGTTGAGTACCCAAACAAGAAATTAATTCCATTCAAAAATTTCGTATAAAAATGGGATCTTTGTCACTTACAATAATATTCGGGTTTCCATGTAGCTTTTGAATTGTTTCCATAAATTTAGTAGCAACTGTACTTGCTTTAAATGGATGAGATAATGCACAAAATTGTGCATACTTGGTAAGTCTATCAACTACCACCATGATGACACTCTTTCCTTCGGACTTAGGTAAACCTGTGATAAAATCCATTGAAATCTCCTCCCAACGTTGACTTGGAATGAATAAAGGTTGTAGAAGTCCTGGGGTCTTAGTTGTTTCCACTTTATTCTGCTGGCAAACCAAACATTCCGCCACAAACTTTCGAATATCAGATTTAAGGCCATCCCAAAAAAATTCTTTCTTCACCCTGTGGTAAGTTTTTAAAAATCCTGAGTGTCCTCCCAAAGGAGAAGTGTGCAATTCCAGAAGAATATTTTGTTTTAGTTGGGAATTCTTACAAAGATATAAGCGATCTTTGTACCATAAGGAATCATTTTTCAAACTAAATGTATCAGATGTACTAGGATCTTGTTGCAACTTTTGAATGAGTGTCCATACATCTTTGTCCTTCTTCCATTCATCTCTTGCTTCGGTTATCCAATCTGGTTGGATAATAGAAATGGCACAAAGCAATGCTTCCACCTCATCATTCTTTCTGGAGAGTGCATCTGCAACAACATTAAGCTTTCCTTTTTTGTAGATTATTTCAAAGTCATAACCCAACATCTTTGTGACCCATTTTTGCTGCTCTTCTGAAGATAGTCTTTGTTCCAAAAGTGTTTAAGACTATCATGATCAGTTTTTACCTTGAAGTTTCTTCCCATTAGGTAAGTTCGCCATTTCTTTAGTGCATGCAGTATTGCTAACATTTCCTTCTCATAAATAGGTTTCTGTAAATACTTTCCTTTGATTGGACGACTTTCAAAAGCAATGGGTCTTCCTTCCTGCATTAAAACATCACCAATTCCATTTCCCGAGGCATCACATTCCACAATAAAGGTTTTTGTGAAGTCTGGCATAGCTAAGACCGGTGCTAGGCACATTGCCTCTTAAAGATGTTCAAAGGCCTTAGTTTCTTCAGGAGTCCATGAAAATGCATATTTCTTCAATAATGTTGTTAGAGGTGCTACTATTCTCCCATAATTCTTAACAAACTTGCGATAATACCTTGTTAACTCGAGAAATCCTCGCAACTGCTTTATGGTTGTGGGGACTTTCCATTCTTTAATGGCTTTAATTTTTCTATGGTCTACCTTAACACCCTCGTGAGATACAATATGACCCAGATATTCCACCTCTTGTACTCCAAAGAAACATTTGGATGTTTTTGCATATAATTGTTTCTCCTGCAATAGTTTGAGCACCTTGTCAACATGTTAAACATGATCCTTCCAAGACCTGCTGTAGATTAGTATATCATCAAAAAATACTAGCACAAATTTTCTAAGGAAGGGTTTGAAAATGGAATTCATCAACCCTTGAAATGTGGAAGGTGCATTGGTAAGGCCAAAAGGCATGACCAAAAATTCATAATGACCCTCATGAGTTCGAAATGTTGTTTTTGGAATATCTTCAGTCTTCATTCTAATTTGATGATACCCCGAACGAAGATCCAACTTGGTAAAATAAATTGCTCCATGTAATTCATCCAATAATTCATCAATCACAGGAATGGGAAATTTGTCTTTAATGGTGAGCTTATTGAGCTCCCTATAATCCGGACACATACGCCATGATCCATCCTTCTTGTGTACCAAAACTACAGGAGCAGAGAAAGAACTTTGACTAGGTTGAATTATACCCGCCTCTAACATTTCTGCAATCATACGTTCAATTTCGCTCTTTTGGAAGTAAGGATATCTATAAGGCCTGATGTTTGGAGGAACACTTCCCGGAATCAAATGAATAGCATGATCATGATCACGAATAGGTGGGAGTCCTTTTGGAGTTTCAAACACCTTGGAATGATTGTCCAAGACTTGTTGGAGATCTGCAGAAATAGATGATTTTGATGTCGGAACTTCCAGTGAGCATAATTGTGCAATTACGCCTCGTTGTTCTTTCTTTAGAAGCTTTGTCATGACATTAGAGCTTATTATCCTTCCTGGCTTCCCCGCAATACCCCGTAATTCGACTTCCTTTCCTTCTGAAAAAAATTTCAAGAAAAGTTCTTGAAAATTAAAAGCTACCGTCCCCAAAGATTGTAACCATGGTACTCCTAGTACAACATCAGCACCTCCCATAGGAATGGCAAGCATTGGACTAGTCAATACATATTCCCCCATGGTTAGCTTGATATTATGGCATTTTCCAGAGCAATTTATAGTTCCTCCATTTGCAACCATCACTTGACATTCTGGTGCTGGGTATAGGAAACAATTCAATTCCTTGGCTACCTTACAATGAATAAAATTATGGGTACTACCCGAATCAATCAACACTATTACCTTTTTCTTCTTGATATGTCCTTCAATCTTGAGAGTTTGAGGAGTGGTAATTCCTGCCAATGCATTACACAATATGGTCAAACTCATTTCTTCTTCTTCTAGGGTTGGTTCCTAGTGTATATCCTCTTCTTTTGAAGTTTCTTGTTCATTTTCTTCCTCCTCTTCACAACCTATGTAAAATAATTTCTTCTCAGCACACTTATGGCCTTTAGTGTATAATTTCTTCTCAGCACACTTATGGCCTTTAGTATATTTTCTATCACAACTGTAGCAAATACATTTTGCTCTTTTTTCTTCCAATTGTTGTGATGTCAACCTTGTAGGTTGTGGAAGTCTAGGAGTAGCAACACTTCCATCTTTATAGATGTGAGTGGTAGGCTTCCTTGTCGCCCTAATTTTACATTCATTTTTTCTTTCCAACTTGAATGCCTTCTCCAATGAATTAGGTTCCAAAACGTGAACTTCATGTTGGATGTTATCTTTTAAAGTCCATATGAAGACATCAATCATGTGTTCCTCTGGAATATCAGTTACCCTTATATTCAATTTTTGGAAGTCCTCAATGTGCTCCACCATTGAACCCTTTTGTTTGAGATTTATCAATTGGCTAAAGAAGGTGTTGCTATTTGTATCCTCATAATGTGTTATCATTTCCTCCATAAAAATTGACCAAGTGACAATTGTTTTATGAGAGAAAATCCATCGATACCATACAAATGTATTTTTTTCTAAATGTAAAGTTGCAATGCGTACCTTTTGTGTATTTTGCACATTATTGAGACAAGATATTGCTCCATCTGTATTATCCATGTTACGGGATCCTGGCCATCAAACTTCCTCATATCCATCTTTGGAATATGGTGGTTCTTCAATCCAACATTAGGGTTTATGAAATCATGATTAACATTTATTTTTTTCTCATCAGGAGTTTCCTCTACTATCTTTCCGCCATTAGGGATAATTTCTTGTATTAACCTTGTCATCAAACCTTCCATGTCTAATTTTAGATCATTCTTCATGTCTTCCATGTTGTCTTTCATTTTTTCATCAATCTTAGATTCTATGTCATCCATCTTAGCTTCCACGACTTTCTTCAAACCATCCACCTTAGCTTCCATGCCTTTTTTCAAAGCTTCCATTTAATTTTTGTTGCTCTTTGTGAGAGCGAAATTTGGTGCACTTGATCTTGTAATTTTGACATGTCATGTTGCAGTTCTTCATCTTCATGAGTCATATTAGAGCCTTATGAAGGCTTAATTGGTGTTGAATTATTTTCAGGGGGAATTTTAGAACCCAATACTGATATCTATTCTATAAAAAAAATACACACCTTTTTCTTGCTTTTGAGGAGCTCGATATTGAAACTGAATTATCTTTGTGATTTCGGATATTCAATATTTGAAATTTGGTCCTGTAGTAGTGCTCTAAAGCTTCTTGCATATGGAACATGTGACATGTCCTCTTCTTCTTCTTGTGTCTTGGGACACTATTCAACAAAGAGATTTACACCTACATGAATAGAAACTTTCACATGTTCACTATTATTCATATTGAACCTCTAGAATATTGTCTTGACATACTTCCTCTGGTTTAACCATATCTTCCTCTTTTCCAGATCTCATTTGATTTCCATGCCAAAAAATAGTTTGCAGCACCAAGATCCTTCATGTCGAATTTTGAGAACAATTGGGTCTTCAAATCCTGGATATTTTCTTTGTCGTTTCCAACTAGCAATATATCATCCAAATCCAAGACCAAATAAATAACACGATCACCAATTAATTTAAAATACACATAGTGATCCTCTTTTCTTCTGGTGAATCCAAGTCCTCGTATATAGGTATCAAATTTTTTATACCACATCCTTGGTGACTATTTTAACCCATACCTGCATACTAGTTCTTTCTTACCCTTCACTGCAAATCCTTCAAGCTGCTTCATGTAGATATCCTCTTCTAGATCCCCATGAAGAAATGTTGTCTTCACATCCATCTGTTCTAACTCAAAATAAAATGCAGTAGTTTTTAGCACAGTTTTGTGCTAAGTCATGAGTGTGTTTTAAATTTTTGTTTTTAGGATAAAAATTTGCAAATTGAAAAAAAAAAATTAGAACGCTACCGAAAGTTTTGGTAGCGTCCATTTTATCCCTTTCGAACAGTCTGTTTTAATTTTGTCTTAATTCTGTTTTTCCTTTACCCGCCACTACCAGAAATTTCGGTAACGTCCCCTATTTTTTTAAAATATAAAAAAAAAAAAAATTGCATCCGCTTTTTTGTTAGCCACGTTTTCCCGTTATCAACTACATTGTAAATTTTTTATCATGATTTATGTCATGTGATAGGAAAGGTTTACATGGAGTGATGGTGAGTTGAGTCGGGGTTATACGTGGAGCAAGCTAAGTGTCAAGCCACAGTTGTAAAATCCAACCGTTGTTTTTCATTTCTATCAGCTGAGTCATTATATCCACATGTCGAGGTGCGTATTAAGTGTCAAGGTAGATTGTGGATCTACCATTTGATGTGCTGAAAATTTGGTTTGATCACGCATGAACACTGTCAAAATTTTATTCATGTCATAAGTATACGATGGAGGTGACTTCCATCTCTAGCTCCGTTCAGCTCCAACCACCTGTAACATATAATCTGAAGCACAACAACCAACTAAATTTAATCATGACTACCACAATGTGTGTTTTACAATCCAAGATATTTCCAATTATGAAAAATTTCATGCATGGAAAGGTGAACCAACATATATTTTTAAATCACCGAAAGAAATGGAAAACCATTAGTTTTGATTTTAATTGTTGGTGAATGAGCAGTTCCAGTGAGTAGCTTGGAGAGGGAGACCCAGATTTCAGACAATTTACATTCAAGACACAACAACACTTGTTAGGTGATCTCCCCTAATCTTAACACCTATCATATTATAGCAGACATCCTTCTTTATTGCTAAACATGACTAAGAAAGGAGGAAAACTAAAACGCATTAAACCCCAAGGAGCTGATCTAGTTGATGCTAATCTGAATGTGAGCATGTTATTTGTTCATTCAAGGTGGTATCCATTGTGTTAAAGACTAGGACTCTCATTTAGGATTATATAAGGAATTTTCCCTCTCATTTGATGGGAAAGAAGAAAATATATATGGCCTCAGATTGCAAGTATCAACAAAGTCTATTGTTGAAGCTTTCCACCTTCCACAGGAAGGAGAAAAATGGTTCAAAGGCCAAGTCATCACTGGAGGAGACCTCAACAGTTTCATCAAGGATGAATACAGAGACCCTAACTGGGCTAAGGGGATTCCTAGCAATCATCTCAAGAATCAATGGGCTAAAACTGTCAAGCTCATCAAGATTTACCTTACCTGTGAGAGAAAGTATATTGTTGTTTTTCTTTATCACACGAGGTTTTTGTTTCACATTGCAGATATGAAGACCCCCAACCTACCTTTATTTCTATTGAAGAGCTTGACTAAGATGTCAACTAGGATGCAAACCCATGTAGCAACATCAAAGTATAGCTTATATCATCAGGCTCTTATCAAGGTATTGGTTGTTGAATAACTCAGGAAAAGAAACCACTCATGGGAGCACTTTCTATTTTACAGGGAAGGCCAACCTCCACCTACACAAGACATTCCTGCTTAGCTATCTCCAGCTTCACAACAACATCCTCAACCTACCAAGTAGAAAGGAAAAAGTCAGAAGCCAACTACTTCATAAGTTGGTAAGAGGACTAAAAGAAAAGCTAAGAAGGATAACATGTACAAAAAGGCTAAAGCCATAAGCGAAAAGGATCCCTCAACCAAGGTTGAAAATAAGTTGGAGAAAGGAGAAGGATCACCGACCAACAAGCCCAAATCAATAAATATTGTACCTCCTATTTCTCCTTTTCCCGAGGTTTATACTAGAGCATGAAAAGGAAATTTTTTAGCTACAGAAAAATCAAAAGAACAGGTGCTACCAAAAGTTTTAGAAGCATACATTCAACAAAAGCCTCAGAAGGAATATCAAGCCACCAATTTAGATGATGAGCTCCTAAAATATGCAGGGTATGATATTATCAGTAAGAGAAGAAAAAAATATGCAAAAAAAGTTGTTGGTAGGAGGAAAAGACATACAAGAGACAAAAAAAAATTAGGCTGAAATCTAAAGCCTTGCATAATCCAAGTTTGCTGACAGAAGTCATAGATGTAGAGAGGAAATATGAAGGGTTACAGACTGTAACTCCTTCAATTACAGAGTCTATTGGGTCCAAAAAGAAAGACAAGGGTAAAGCACCTTCACACCAGCAAATAGGATCCTCAAAAATAAGAAAAATCCAAAAGAGGTCAAAAGAGAAAAAGACCATTTCCAAAGAGACAACCACCAGGACCACAAGGTCAAAATAAATTGTTGACAAACAAATAGACTTGGACAAGCTTGCAGAAGTTGCAGCTCATATGGAGGAGAGGCAAAAGGATATCTCAGTGAAATAAATTTTTTCCTACTAATTATATTTTGAACAAGCTCAATATTTAGAATGTATAAGTCTACACATAATTTTTCAAGTATTTGATGTGAATTTCTGAAAAAGAAACAAAGCACTACTAGAAATTCTGGTAGCATTGCATTTTTTGCATAGATACAGGTTTTTACCAGAAGTTCCGGTAGTGCCTATTTTAAATTATTTTTGGCAGTTGTCAGAAGATTTTCAAAGAAATTCCAAGGATAAAAAGGACTCATAACAATATGGATATGTCAAGTGATGATTGATAAGTGGTTTTTACGTTGTTAAAATTCGCATTTAATGAAGACACATGGTTATTAAAGAACCAAGGTCATGGAGAGACAAATCAGCAGAAAAGGGGGCAACATGTCAGCACACTCAGCAAAATAATTCCAAATATCTTCATTATTCTTATCTACATCTGTCTTGATAGTTATATTTCTATAGGATATATCTTTAATGTCCTATAACACCTATGTAATGTGAGGAAGAGTGGGTCCTTCTTTTTAGGAGAGATGTAGTTGGTGCCTCTCTCTCTATAAATATCATTTGTAAATTCCATTTCAGGGTTGGATTTTGGTCGAACTGAAGACTTATCAAAATAAAGAAAACTCTTTTTTTTACTTCATGCTAGAAGATTTTGTGATTCAAGGACTATCTAATGTATGGTGTGTTTCTCTCATTGTTTTATTCTTCTGATTTATGATTTGCCGCAACTAGTAAAGTGTGAGTAATCCTAACTATTAGAGGATCTAATAGTTAATTATCTGTTGTTTAGTCTTCTGTAAATCATATATATGTTGTGTAGGGCATGTTAATGAAGGTTTCATGAAATATTTATGAAATTCTTTATGCATGTATTCTTCTTTCTAAATGTTGTTTCCTTTATATAAAACAAAGTTTATGTAAAAGGCCACTCTTGTACCTGTGTGATTGATTTAGTATATGCATATTTATTAGATTGATTACTAGCTATTTTTCACCTTTCATCTGTCACAATATACTCCCTATACTATCAATTTATCCATACAATTTATACTTTCCACAGCTTGCCAAATGCATGAAAGTATAAAAGAGTAAAAATCATTTCAAACTCTTTAAGAAGCCATCCCACCACTCAAAACCTTTTATTTTGAAATGAAATATGATGTGTGAGAACTACTCCTATGCATTCAAGGATTTAATCCTTGTGCTAACAAAAGAAATAGATAAAAGTAATATAATAAAATAAACCTTGGAAATAGGAGAAAAAATAACAACAAAATAAATTCTCAGTACTTTAGAATAACCTTTTGCTACCAACTGATCTTTGTATTTCTCCACCTTTCCTTATGCATTCATCTTCTTCTTAAACACCCATTTTCTCCCATTTGACTTCCTTCCAGCCAGCAACTCCACCAAATCCCATGCCTCGTTTTTGTGCAAGGATGCCATTTCATCAACCATGGCCTCATTCTAGAGTTTTCCATCCTCTGAATCCATTGCCTCCCTAAAATTTTTGGGATCATCATCAGTGATAGTTAAAGAAAAATTTGAATAGAAAGCAGATGTACTATACCTTTCTAGTTGCCTTCTTTCTCGAACTAATCTTCTCACTACTGGATTTTGTGGCTCTTCTTCTTCTGAATCTTGTTCTGTTGTAGAGTTTGATTCTTCCTCCTTTAGCTCAAACTCTATCTTCTCAGTTTCCTTTGGTAGGACTTCATGTTTAGCTTCATATTTCACATCTCTAAACATCACATCTCGGTTGTACACAACCTTCCTTGTTTCTGGGTTCCAAATCTTGTAACCTTTTAAACCATACTTATACCCAATAAAGATGCACCTTTCAAATTTATTATCCAACTTTGTCCTTTTCTCCTTTGGAACATGTATATATGCATCACATCCAAATAACCTCAGATGTGCAAGAGAGAGTTTCTTACCAGTACATAGCTCATGTGGAGTATTATCCTCCAACGTTGATGAAGGTGATATGTTAACCAGGTAACATGCAACCTCTATTGCCTCTGCCCAGAATTCTTGTCCTAACACGGTACCACTGAGCATGCTTCTTTCCTTTTCCACCAGTTTTTTGTTCATTCTTTATGCAACTTCATTTTTTTGAGGTGTGTATGGATTAGTCTTCTGCCGTGCTATACCACACTTCTTACAGAACTCTTTAAATTCCTTCTTGCATAACTCTCTACCATTATCTGTCCTCAACACCTTTATCTGCTTCTCTGTTTGGTTTTCCACCAAAGCCTTAAATTTTTTAAATCTGTTAAAGAATTCATATTTCTTCCTCAATAAATGTATCCATGCATTCCTTGATAAGTCATCTATGAATGGAACATAATACACAGACTTACCCAGTGATGGAACCGACACAGGTCCAAACACATCATTGTGCACAAGCTCTAATATCTTGTTCGCCCTCTTAACACTGGAAGGAAAACTCACCCAATTCTGCTTCCCATATACACAATCTTCAAAGAAATCAAAATCCATACAGCAATTAGAAATACCTTCTACCTTACCATTACCATGCAGTATCTGAAGGCCCTTCTCTCCAATATTTCCAAGCCTTTGATTCCATAGCATGGTATTTTCTCGAAAGACCGTAGGATTTCTGCTCCAATTTCAGGAACCACAGAAATTTTTCACCCATCAATAATAGTGCTACCTAGAAGCTTGTACAGAGTTCCAATCCAAAATCCCCGCATTAATACGAATTATTATCAAACCATCTTGCAGGTATATTTCTCGAACACTGTTTTTACACCTACATCATCCATATTTCTTATAGAAATCATATTTATATCCAACTTAGGAATATTTAGAACAGCATGAAGTGTTCTAATCCTTCCACCTTGCAACTTCAACTTTAATTTTCCGCATCTGAAGATTTTGGACTTCCTATCATCTCCTAATAATACATCACCACCCTTATATTTCTCATACTCGCAGAACCACTCCCTATGGGGAGTGAAGTGAAAGGATGCACCTGAGTCAATCAACCATGCCTCATGATCTACATGCGTATTTGAAGAAGAAGCCAAATACACATCCCCACTTTCATTTGAGGTGGTTTTCGCCTTTGCAAAAGGAACATCATTAGATCCCTTTTCTTTCTCAGGAGCTTTAGATCTGTGGTCCTTTTTGAAGTGCCCTTCATTTCCACGTTTCCACCACACCTTTGCAGGCTTTCATGGATATTTATATCTCCCTTTAGATTTAGATATCCCACTCAAAAAATTATTTTTGTTTTTGTTCTGGGACCTTCTTCGTACATATAAGGCATCTCCATTTTGGCCCTCCATATTTTTCTGTCTCATTTCCTCCGACAGCAAGGCTGAGACAATTTCATCAAAATTCAAGGTATTTGTATTGCTACATATTGCAATAACCAGACTATCCCATGAATCTGGTAGAGAAAAAAACAAACCGATGCACTTATCTTCATATGAGATTTTAATATCAACAGATGAAAACTGACTTACCACAGTATTGAAGGCGTTCAGATGCTCTTTCACCGAGTCTCCATCCTTCATCCTCAAGTTATACAACTATTTCCGCAGGAATAATTTATTCGCTAGAGACTTAGATTGGTACAAAGTCCCTAAATCCAATGTAGCTTCCCTAGATACATTCAACAATACTGAATCTGAGATACACAACTGTATTGTGCTCTTTTCCTTCTGATCCAACTTTGCCCAATATTCATCCGACATTGTCGTTGGTTTAGTACCTGGGTATACTCTGATCCACTAATCTTTATCCACCAGTAGATCCTCCATCTTGAGCTTCCACGACTCAAAACTCTAAACATTAAATTTCTCGATCTCTGTCTTTCCACTACTCTCCATCTTCTTTCACCACAAGAATTGATCACGTAGATCTCCCACTGAACAGGGTCTACCACAGGCCCAAGAAAAAGACCCCTCAGCAGAAAAGGCGTCTCCTTGAAGCCGAAACAACTTTGATACCAAATGTAGGTTTTAACACTGTACAAAATTTATCTACAAAAAAATTCTTAAAAACATAAAATAAACAATAGCAAGAGCATAAATGATAAAACAAATATACACAAATATTTTCCCCTAGATCCCAAACCGAGACTACCAGAATGATTTTTCATTATATTCCTTTTATTGTTACAACACACATATATACATGTCGAAGCATTCATAAACCCCAATCCATTAACCCTGGATTAGAACATAACCATAGTTCCATTGACTAAATCTACAAAATACCATGAACATAAAACCATCATGCGCAAAACCATGTGCAAACCTATTCACAAGACCATAGGCAGGTTCGCCCACCTAATATAGGGTCCCCAAAAAAAATCCTGGGGTGCTGCCCCGGACCCTGTGCAAGGGGCTACCGCCCCTTGTTATGTCCAGGGCAAGCATAGGTCACCCCCTGCTTCACGCCTACTTATAATCATGGAAATAATATAACACACAACCAACAATAATGATGTGTAATTATGATTTTATGTATTTGATGTAAAGAAGAAAATAAAATTATTTGTAATTATTGACTCATGGGTTTCATGCTCAAGGAAATTTATTTTCATAGTTGAAGCTCCCATTGAGAGCTATTAGGCTTGTTCATTAAGTCATGAATTCTATTAAGTCAATGTAAGGTATTGAAGACCCATTTGGGCATGTTACATGTTGTAAAAAGAGAATTTTTTTGAGTCACTAACACTCCAAGACATCTTCATAAGCACTCCTTCATGTCAGCCCTCAAAAGAAGATGGAGATCTTTCTAGAATGGAAATTCAGCGTAACCCATGGCACAAGTCGGCCTATTTCCAAGAGCATATCACTATATATATAGTGAGATTTACCTCACTAAGGACATATTTGAAAAAGAAAATAAACTAAAGGAAAAATGTGCAAGAAACCTAGAAGAAGAAGCCTTCCATTAAGAGAGGAAAAGAGAATAAGCTGAAGTTATTATGATATGTTTTTAGGAAATATACCTCACACGTGTGAAGGAAATTGGTGTTATCTACCCCAGAAAAGGGTCAAAGATAGAAACTTTATCCTAGAATCTGAATTAAGGAGAAGACATGTTATTCATCAAGATGAATTATAGAAGGAAGTCTTTCCATCCAATCGAAGGGACAAAAAGGTACAAAACTTGGTCAACATTCATCTTGCGTACTGCAAATAGGGTTTCTGAAGAGGCCAAAGGTTGCAGGTATGATCCAAGCAGTCGAATATGAAGGATAACTAAGAATGAGGGAGAATCAATAAGTTTGACTATCATTGACTCAAGGAAGGAGAAATAAAACAAGGAAGCCTTGTGACTTGGCCTTGGTGAAGTTAATAGGTCAAGGGTCTTAGTCTTGTTATTCATCAATTGAAGTTTCTATAAGAAGAATAATTTTTTTGGGCTTTCCTCTCAAGTTGGAGAGGTTTTGGACCAGGCCGATCACCTACATTTTGTGTCTCATGTATCATTATTGTTTATGATTTGGTATGTTTGACGAAGAAGAAAACTATAATAATCAAATTCAAGATAAGATACTAATCTGAAGAAGTAAAAATAATTCACAAGTTGTTATCATTACAAAGAGAAATCACCTAATCATAATGCCCTAGATTTATCAACATGGTATTAGAGCTCATTAAGGGACACTCAAGCATCAAGGACTGATGATATAGAAAGGCATAAAATCATCATCTTATCAAGAAGAAAGTATCAAAACTCTAGATTGATCAAATAAGTCTACACTAGAATCTTTCTTGGGATCCTCACTCAAGTCACATCAAGAGAAGAGACCACAAAACCCTACCTCTACTCAAGTTTAAAATATCTACAAAGTAACATGAAGTCTACTCATCCAAAGAGAATTAAGATCAAGGAAATTGTCATCATCATCAATAAGGATGTTTTCATCATCATCAACAAGGACGTTTCCATCATCATCGACAACGACATTATCATCATCATCAAAATATCTAAGGTGATTTCCCTCTCTTTTGAGACTAGGATCACTCTTGAAGAAAAATATCCCCATCAAAGAGAAGCTTTGTATTATCCATATCATAATCAAATTCAAGCAGGAAACAAGTGGAAGAATCATATTATCAAGTAAGTATGTTTATGTCTACATCTGAATCTGTCAAAACAACTTCCTGCAAAGAAAGAAACAATTTGGTTGGGTCCTCAAACTTTCTTGCATGGAATAAAAGGACAGATTTGAATATCATTGAAAACGAGGTCATGGAACATGTGAAGAGCTCAATCCCCAAAACACAAAAGTAACATGATCAAGAACTTGTAATGCATATGAAAGGAGAATTAAGGTCTCAAATGATTCTCATAGAGCCCATCAAATATCCCCTCATTCCCTATGTATCAAAATTAGAAACATCAAAAGAAATATATGACAAGCTCGTAAAGTTTCTCTCCATTATTAATGTAGGTGAAGTGATCTCGTTAAGGAAATAACTCTATAAAATGAAGACATAAAAAGAAGAAGGAATATCCTCACACTTTATGAGGATATTTGAAATAAGGGATCAATTACAAGAATTGGGAGAGATAATGTATGACATAGAAATGACTACAATAGTGCTCAATGCGCTAACGGAAGAATGGGGCAACTTCTTGTCAAGTATATATGGGAAAAAAAATTTCACTCCATTAAATGAACTATGGTCACTATGCAAAATTGAGGAAACTAGATTGAAGGAAAAATATAATGTAGGATCAAATGAACAAAATCAAGTATATGTTGTAATGGCAAAGAGAAAAGAGAAGTTTGTAAAATTCGGTCCTCAAAAATGAAGGAAGAATATGGCAAAGGTTCAATGCCATGAATGTCAATAATATGGGCACTATAAGAGGGATTTTCCTAAGTTCAAGAAGGAAAATAAAAAAAGAGCTAGGGAAGAATCCCATGTTACTGAAGAAGTAGAGGAAGCCGAAAAGAAGAAATCCAAGAAGGAGGAAGTAAAATATCTCTACTATGATTAAGATGGTCTTCCTCATCGAGGTTCTTTTTCAAGTATTTATGTTATATAGCCACCATGGTAGGAATCAATAAGAAGCATAATAGGATGCATGATGGCATCATAGAAGCATGCAATTAAAGGTAGGATCTCAGGACATTCAGAAAGATAGCTAAGACAAAAATCTATGGAATCCATCTATAGAAGGATGTAGCTCTTGGTAAACTCATTAGAAGTGAAAAAGAAATTCATATAGTATAAAAAACCATCATACATCACTTAAGAAAATCATTTTCCATATGAGGATTATCAATATCCTTTGTTGGAATCTTCACTAGAAGGTTCACCTTTTATAGGAGCAAGTGTTTCACCGAGAATTCCACATTGTATGGGATTCATAGAGTAAAGGTATGATGTCGTAAAGATGAAAATCAGATCAAGGGATTGAAATTCATTCAAGGAAGTTGCTGAAGGAATTCTAAATGATCTAAAAGAAGAGATGAGGTATGTATTCAAATTTTTGGGTAAAAGTCGATTCATGTCATATGGTTGCAGGGATAAGAGCTCTATCTTATGAGCATGTTAAAAAATAAAGGATCTCCCCCTTTGAAAATATGTAGGAAGGAATGGGTTACACATTATCTAGATTAAATCAACATAATATGTCCTCATATGAAATATGAGGTGGTTGAAAAACTTGAGAGAACTATTATTAGAAGTTCCTAGAATGATAGGTGTGAAGAAAGAAAGGAAGATATCATGGAAAAAGAAACTATGGAGAAGGAAATCAAAATTGAAGGACTATAATATTTTACTATGATATCTCCATGGGAAAGACATGAGGATTTTGATGATGTTTGAAAAAGAAAGAAACCCTTAAAATTGTATATATTTTGGATATGTGTCAATATGTATGCAGAATGTTGATGCAAATAGGAAGAATTCACGACAAAAGACCATCACAAAGGCAATATTAATTTAATTATTCATTTTCTAATATTTGAACAATATCTGGATGGGATTGCTAGGTCCCTATAATACTAGTTTATCCCCTTATTTTTATTGTTAATGTATCCCCCTTGTTGTTATTTTTGTTCCCATGTAGTCCCCATAATATTATTATTGTGCCCCATAGAATCCCACTATTGTTATTTATTTTCCCTTACACTATTGTTTCTATGTAGGCTCTGATTATATTTGGACCCCTTAGACTCCTCTATATAGAAAGTAGGTTTTGTTATTCAAATCATCCAAGAATTATTCATCTATGTAATGTAAAGGATTTTTCCCCCTCGAAGATGTTGATTTCTAAGTCGTTGATCTATCTTTTCTTCTATTATGTGAGTTGGTTTAATAACATTTGGTATCAGAGCTTGGGATTCTAGGGTTTCTCCTCTTCAAACTTGCCATCTTGGAATTTTCACTATAATTTTTTTTTCTATAGGGCTTCAAAGGCTAAAATTGTTCCAACGTGGATTCAAAATATTGATAAACTTCATGAACAATTTTGAGACCTTGGTTTGAAATATTTTTAGAGATATGATCTATGGAAGTTAGGGTCACTTGCAAGCTCCAAAATTTCATTTCAAATAGGCAACCAAGGGAAAAGCACCATAAATTTTGTTTCAAGCATCAGATTTTAATTTTGTAAGAATTGGCCAAAATCGAACAAACTATAATTTATTTTATATAGATTTCAAAGTCAAAGTTCGAAACAGTGACACGTGGCATGTCATACAAGTTCACTCTACTAAATCAGTCCATAATTAGGTCATTGTGGGAGATCGGGCATAAATTTGTCTTGAAGAATCCAAATTAGGTCTCACCCATGACGTCGGAAAGAAGACTCAGAGAGCTACTACAGGACCTAATTTCAAATATTTTGGATCCAAAATCACAGATATACATCAGGTTCAATATGGAGCTCCTCAAAAGCAAGAAAAAGGGGTTTTTTTTTTTTTTAATTACATAACTTTTGTTTAAAAAATCAATTTGAAGTGATTCCAAGGTCATATTGAAGCATTGATATCATTATTGGGTTATATAATGCCTCTCAAAAATAATTCCATGCCCATTAAGCCCTCATAAATATCTACTATGACGCATGAAGAGGAAGAAGTGCAACATGATATATCAAAATTATGAGACCAAGTGCAACAAATTTCGCTCTCGCAAAAAGTAACCAAAAATAAAATGGAAGTTAAGATGGATGGTTTGAATAAAGGAGTGGAAGATAAGATGGATGGTTTGAAGAATGGCATGGAAGCTAAGATTTATGGTTTGAAAAATGGCGTGGAATCTAATATGGATGGCATGGAAGCTCAGATGGAATACATGGGAGCTAAGATCGATAGTATAGAAGAAAAACTAAAAGCAAACATGGACAATTTGAAAACTTTGCTACAAGAAATGATTCCTAATGGTAAAAAGGTAGTAGATGAAACTCATGATGAGAAAAAAAGAAATTTTAATCATGATTTCATAGACTCTAATGTTGGATTCAAGACCCACCATATTCCAAAGATCGATATGAGGAATTTTGATGGAAAGGATTTGGTAACATGGATACTACAAATGAATAAATATTTTGATCACCATAATGTGAAAAACACAAAAAAGTTACACATTGCAACTTTATATTTAGAACCAAATCAGTTTTTATAGTATCGATGCCTTTTTTCTCGTAAACCGCTTGTCACTTGGTCAATTTTTACGGAGGAAATGATAGAAAATTATGAGGATACAAAGACAAACACCTTCTTTATCCAATTGATAAATCTCAAACAAAGGGGTTCAATGGTAGAGCACATTGAGGAATTCCAAAAATTGAATATCAAGGTAGCAGATATTTGAGAGAAGCATAGGATTTATGTCTTCATAGCCTACTTTAAAGGATAACATCCAACATGAGGTGCACAATTGGGAACCTAATTCATTGGAGAAGGCATTCAGGGTGGAAACACGTAAGTCTACCAATCACAACTATAAAGATGGAAATGTTGTTGATCCTAGCCTTCCACAACCTACAAGGTTGACACTACAACAATTGGAGGAAAAAAGAGAAAAAGGACTTTATTATAGTTGTGATAGAAAATACACTAAAGGTCATAAGTGTGCCGAGAAGAAATTATTTTACAGAGATTGTGAATAGGAGGAAGAAAAGGAACAAGAAACATCAAAAGAGGAGGATATACACCAGAAACTAACCCCATATAAGGAAGAAATGAATCCAACCATATCTTGTAATGTATTGGCAGGAATTACCACTCCTCAAACTCTCAAAATAGAAGGGTATATCAAGAAAAAAAAGGCAACAGTGTTGATTGATTCAAGTAGTACACATCAGTTTATTAATTTTAAGATAGCCAAGGAATTGAATTGCTTCCTATATCCAACACCAGAATGTCAAGTGATGGTTGCAAATGGAGGAACTATAAATTGCTCTGGAAAGTTCCATAATATCAAGCTAACCATGGGGGAATATGTATTGAATAGTCCAATGATTTATATTTCAATTTGTGGTTTTTATGTTGTACTAGAATTCCATTGGTTACAATCTTTGGGCACTATAGCTTTTAATTTTCAAGAAATTTTCTTGAATTTTTTTTGGGAAGGAAGTTGAATTACAGGGTATTGTAGAAATTACACCAATGGATTCAATCTGATCATGCAATGTACTAAAACAAGATACTGGATCCATATACAATATTTTCAGAATATAAATCATGATCACTCAATCACATGCAAGTAAGAGAAAGAAGTAAATAAATCACAAAACACAAGATTTTCTTGGGGAAAGCAACTGCTCAAAACCCCTACATCTTTATTGTATAATCTAACAAGGAATCATGAAACAATATAATGCATGTGTGCTCACTACAACCTCATACACTCTACCAATTGTCTCACACTCATCTAGGGAAAATTGGACAAACACATAGCCAATTTCCTGCCCACCTTCAGCCTGCCTTGCTCACGCAATCCCTAGGAAAAATAATTCCTGTTAAATAGGAATTTCAACCTTCCTTGACTGTGCAATCCATCATGGGCTTCCTGTGGCTTTGTAACTGCATCTGGGTAGTTCGTTAATAATACAACTGATAGTTTACTTGCCTTCAACCTTTGTCTCAACTGGGTCGTCATCATAACTGACATGCATGCATTTATTAATAGTGAATCATCAGTTACTTGGTAGATCACTACTTGTGAATTAAATCTATTTTAATTCACTTGATCTTCCACTAGCTCATCAATCAATTATAACTAGTTAAATTGATTTTAACTTAATTAATTTGAGTTAATTGATGGCAGTCACACCACACTAGTGCTACAACTACAACTAGAACCTGTAAATAATAAAATCACTCTACATGCCTATCGTTTGACCCTCAACTTGAAATTCTTCAACTAACTAAGTCTATCACACTTAGTTAACTATTACAAGTTGTTATGAGATAAGATTAGAAATTTATTTTCCAATTTATTTAAAAATTGGTCGCCCACATTAGCACTAATGTGTCACTGCATTTTCTTGTTGAATTTCAACACTCCCTCTCAACAAGAAAGTGATTATCTGCTACCCAGATCCTGCCTCTTTGGTATTCGAATTTTCTCTTCGCACGCGCCTTCATTAAGATATTTGCATCCCGATCCTCCGTGGGAATGTACTACAACAACATAATGCGCCTCTGAACACAATATCTAAGATGGTGGTACCGAATGTCAATATGCTTGGACCTGTCATGGAATACCTGATTAACCAAGAGTTTTATGCAAATCTAGTTGTCACAATGTATCATCGTCGGATCCATCTAATGAAAAAACTAACAAATAAACAAGTATCTTCCTCATCCAGATGGCCTCACATGTAGCCTAACTAGTTTCCATGTACTCTACCTTGGTTGAATTGAGTGCAATTCATCTCTGCTTCCTGCTCTACCAAGAAAATGTTGATGATCCTATGCTCCAGATTCTCTCTGATGTGCTCTTCCTGTCTAATGGACTACATTCCCAATTTTCATTGGTGAAGCCTTGAAGCTTCATTCCCTCTATTCGTCTGTACCATAATCCATACTCTGTAGTTCCCCTGAGATATCTCAATACATGCTTCCCCGCCTTCCAAAATAGCTTGGTAGGCTTAACCATAGATTGACTAAGCTAGTTAACTATGTAGCATATGTTTGGTCGTGTGTTCACCAAATACATAAGTGAACCCACAAACTACCTGTAAACAATAGCATCCACTACCTCAACTGAAGTAGCATCCTCCTTCCTCCAGTTACCTACAAGAGGAGTCTTCATGGGTTTGCTGCCCTCCATGTGGAACTTCCTCAGAATCTCCTTGGAATACTTTCCCTGAGATACAAATATATCCCCATCTCTTTGCAATATTTCCAAGCCTAGGAAATAGTGCAAGAGCCCCATGTACTTCATCTCAAACTCTCTTGTAAGATCCTCTTTGTAAGAAATTATGAGCTAATCATCACCTATCAGTATAAGATCATCAACATAAAGTACAATAATCAAAAGCTTACCATTAACCACAATATGATATAGGTTTGCATCCGCTTCACTCTTTTTGAATCCCAACCCAGTGAAATAGTTGTCGATCCTAGTGTACCAAGCACGAGGTGCTTGCTTTAGCCCATTTGGTGCTCTCTCGAGTCTACACACATGTGACTCCCTGTCAAAGGTCTCAAAACCTTATGGATGCTCAATGCACACTTCTTCCTCAATAAATCCATTGAGAAAGGTTGTCTTTACATCCATCTAACATATCTACCACCCCATCTACGCTGAGTGTGCAAGGATGGATCTAATCAATGAGTACCTTGCAACCAGTGAAAAGTTCTCCTCATAGTTAATCATTTATACCTGTGAGAATCCTCAAGCCACAAAACTAGCCTTGTATTTCTCCACACTCCCATATGCTGCTTCCTTCACCTTGTAGATCCACCTAGATCCAACCACTGACTTCCCCATTGGTCTTGGGACCACTTCCCATGCACTGTTTTGGATAATGGAGTCATACTCCTCAACCATGACATCAACCCATGTTGGCTTTTGCAACGCTTCCTCAAAAGAGGATGGTTCTATCACAATACTCTCACTCATAAGAGCCATGTATCGAGTATACATGTATGGGGACCTTCTCTGCATGTGTTGTGATGTAGGTGCACCTACATACTCTGTCGCATCTAGCATCAATATCTCAGCCTCTCTGATGCGCTTCCTACCATTTCTGGTTTATGGCTCTGTGTGAGTGGTTTTTGCCACTCCATGATCCCATGCTTTTGGGTGCTCCACATCTTGAGGTTCATCCTTTGGAACTAAGAGTTCCTCATCTACATGCAAGTCAAGCTCCCTCTTAAGGGACAATCACATGTATTTCTCCTCATCAAATTTAACATCTCTTCTGACAACTATCATCATGTTAGCCGCAAAATACACTCGACAGTGTGGGGAGTATTAGTGTACCCCAAAAATATCCCAACCTCTAATGTTGGTTCTAGATTTCATCCTGGCATCTTTGGTCATATGGAAATAGACATATGAGCCAAAAAAATTAAAATAGGAAACAACCAGTTTCTTACCTGAAAAATCCTCCTCTGGTGTACTCATACCACGTATCTGATGAGGACTACAGTTATACACAAATATCGTTGTGTTGCATGCCTCTTCCAAAAAATGAAATGGTAAGCCCTAATCATGTAACATAGCTTGTTCTACTCCCATAATTGTTTTGTTCTTTCTTTATTCAACCCCATTTTGTTGTGGGTTATGAGGTGCAATCAATTCTCTCTGAATTCATTCTTTGGCACATAAGTTCTTGAATTCATTAGAGATATACTCACCACCATTGTCGCTCCTTAGAGCCTTCACCTTCTTCCCTATATATTTCTCTACAAGTGCTTTAAACTCAAAAAACTTGGAGAACATCTAATATTTCTTCTGCAGAAAGAAAATCCAACACTTTCTAGAAAAATAATCAACAAAAATCACATAATACCTATGCTTTGCTATGGAAGCTATAGATAATGGTCCACACACGTCTAATTGAACTCTCTCAAGGATTTCCGTTGTTCGTTTCTCCTTCTCATGAAAATTGGCTTTAATATACTTCCCCATGGTACATTCCTTGCATGTGTCTATCTGCGCAAGAGTACCCTTTGGAAGACCTGTAGAAATCTGTTGCATGATCCTCAAAGCATTATGGTGTAGATGGCCCAATCTCTTGTGCCATAAATGTTGGAACAAGGTCTCCTAAGAGCTGCAAAACTGGTCCAATTTTGAATCATTTTGATTATATTTAGTCTAGCGCAGGGGTTTTGGGGTGGGTCAAAGCCCTGAAAGCATTGTAATGGGAAAAAGGGTAAACCAGGGGTCCGAAAACCACGGTTTCTGGACCATAGGAAAGTTTAGGCTAGATTATTATAAATAGAGGAACATTTTGAATTGTAAGGTAGGCAATGAAGGGATATCGATGTGAATTGTGGTTTAAGATATCTATTTGAGTTTTTGGGGAAAGTACTCCTACTGGCTATGTGCGCGGAGATCCAGAGTCCAGCTGTGTGCAAACCCTGCTGCTGTGTGCGTAGGCTGGGATGGGTATTGTAAGAAGGAATTGATGAATTGATGAATAATAAAGGTTGCTTGAGAACTGAATCTATGTGTACTGTTTGTGCAAATCGTTGGTAATTACTGCATTATGCGCATTCTATATTCAAGCTTCGAAAGATCTGTGTAAGTGTGTTTGTTGTATCTGGATCTGTTCTGTTCTGTTTTATGCAATATTGTGCTACTATCATAAAATTATATTATTATATATCTAGCACACATGGATGCGAAAAGAGACCTATCGACCCTGCGCAGAAAGAGGCGATCTGGGTATCACAGGGCCGGACATAGCTCTGCTTGCCTTACCTATCCTTTCTTGGGGTGCGGAAACCTGGTTCCAGCACCCACCCATACTACTTTGGTTGAGACTTTGACCTGCACAAGCAGGTCACTGCCAAAAGTGCCAGTAGTATAGGGGTTTGTTGGCAAACCTTGAAACTCTGAACCTGGGTCAGGACCCCTCGAGCCAAAAAATGGTTCCATTGCCGGGACCTGGAGCATTTTGAGGAAGGGATCGGGTAATGACAAGTGAATACTGGAAACCTGATAAGGAAGTGAATGAGTGCCACTCTGGATGAAAGTACAACATGGAGCGGTAAGTACTATCGAACCAATCATGAAGGGGATAACTCTGTCTATAGCCCGCTGAAAAGAGCAGCTACACAAGGCCCACCAGTTACACCGACGTCAGAACCATGGAACCCTCAACCGAAGCCCCACTAGAAGGAGACATGGCAGCGCACTTGAAATTACCTACCTTTAAAGGTGCAATCGATGAGGACATGGATCGTTTTTGGTTTGTGGCAGACTCGGTATGGATTGTGCGGGGTCTGGTAAGTGATACTGTGAAGAGAGCGTAACTATCCCTAGCTTTCGAAGAGAGAGCTCTAGACTGGTATATGCAGTACATATCTCAAAACAGGAGTGCATCTATTCAAGATATTAAAGACGCCCTAAAACAGAAGTTCTGAAAACCTAAATCCTACTCTCGTATTGTAGCATATGTGAAATATTTCAAGCAAGGAGTGACTGAGTCTGTCCGAGAAGCTAATCAGACACTAAAAAAAGCAATCAGAGAAGGAGGATTTAATTATGACGATAGATAACACACCGAATGGTTCATTGCTATGCTGCTACCTCACTTACGTATACCAATGGGCCACCAGACCTTCGAGTCGCAGGAAAAAGCTTTGGAAGCTGCCATGAAACTAGAAGTCACGCCCAAAGACAACATTTTAGGAGGAGTACAACAAATTCAGGAGCAACTCGGAGCCATGCACATGGAGATTCAGAACCTACGGAAGGAACGGGGAAAAGGAGATAGCACAGATCTCTGGTGCATACGATGTAGGGTATCTGGCCATATGAAGGATCAGTTCCCTCTATTGGCAGATTAAATGAAGGTAGGAGGACCTAGTCTGCTATGTCCAGGCTCAAGTAGTTATGCGTTATGGTGCGATGATTGCCGGGTAGCGGGACTACATGATACGGTGCAGTGCCCTCGGCTAAGTATGGGCGAACTGAAACAACAGTGGTGCAGGTTCTACCAATCGGTAGGACACGATGAGCAGAACTGTCGCACTTACGACTTGATGATATATTGTGGGAAATTATATAGGGTACAATTAGACCCTGTATCGCAAATATCTCCTGCGAGCTTTGGTGGCTCCCCAGCAACGGGAAGAGGAGGTCGGGGAGGAAGCGCAGGACGAGGACATGGGCAGCTAATCTGTTATAACTGCGGGGAGGTAGGACACTTTGCAAGAGACTGCCCCAACCCTACCAGGAAATCCTACAAATACTGTCAGCACCTGGACCATGATATTGAAGACTGCCCGATCCTGATAGCAAAAATGCAGGAAAAATAGCTAACACCAACGCAGAATATACAAAGAGTTAAGGCTGAACTACGAGACAGAAGCTCAAGCGCAACACGCATTAGGATGGCCACCAGGGAGCCCATGAAGGAGGATACAAGGGGTCTTCCAAGCCAACCGTCACCTGACAACCAAGAAGGGTTGGGTCGCGAACCAGGGAAAGAAACAATCCACTAGACACCTGTGCGCCTAGGAGAGGTTGATGAGGTAAGACCCTTCTTATAGGCATGCATAAAGTTATTACGCCACCAATGGGCCGAAGAAAACCTTCAGGCAGTAATTGATAGCTTTGCAGGGCAATCCCACCTATCTCCAGAAATTTAGGACGTACACAAGTTAGGCAGATATAGGAAGCGTACCGGTAGGGAGATGAGATTAACTACCCAAATTGGTGATTATGAGATGGATCAGGCTGTCTTAGATTTGGGGTCAGATGCAAACGTGGCAGCAAATGGGAGAACCTAAATTAGAGTGGTCCAATATCCAACTACGTATGGCCAACCAACAAAAGATCATACCTTTGGGAAGACTACCAAAACTCATGGTAGATATCGACGTGGTTAGGGCCTAGGCTGATTTCAAAGTAATTCAGATTGTCGATGATGCAGATCCATACACTACACTCTTAGGACTCAATTGGGCCATAGATATGGGTGGCATCATCAACCTCAAGAAAAGAAGCATGGTATTTGAGAATAACAGAACAAGGGTGACAGTACCATTAGATCCTATGGAAGGAAAACGCTACATAGAGCCAGTATGCGGTAATAAAGACGTAGACCACATTTTCAAGTTGACCATGCAAAATGAAGATTAGATCCATCCCACGGCGGATGGGGTACTCTGCTGGGAAATAGACAGTGAATACTTCTCTTACTCTAATGAGGAGATGGAGAATTGGAAAAAACGGTTGCACAATGTCTCAGCACTGCAATGTCCTCAGGTCGCGAGGGTCCTCTACTGCATTTCTTCGGAGGTAAGAGATCTACCCCATTTTGATGAGTCTGGTAGCGTCCAGGAATTCCTGAGAACACTGGAAGTTACAGTTCCAAGAGAACGATGGCTCTGAGCCCTTAATCTAGCTATGTGTGAGACACCTGCGCGATGGTGGGATACCCACAAGAAAGCATTCCCGGACTGGGAGAAATGTTGGGATATGATGATCCTGCGGTTTGCACCCCCAACTGACATACGCACCAAGATATTTCTCGGACCTGGGGATCCCCGCGCACCTCTGCTCACCTAGATGGACAAATGGTCCGACCAGACTACAGAAGAATGGGTTCATCTATTTTTTCATGCCTTGGGCCCTATCCCCGCCGCATGGTATTTAGATGTGGAGCTACATCAGCGCACCCACCACTGGGAAATACTAAAAGATGACTTTATAGGAACGTTCAGATTAATTGGGGGGACGGAGACGCTCGATGAAGCTCTGCAGGACATCAATGTGTTTGTATTTAATAACTCACACCATCATGTCGCACCAGAGGTCCTGCCATGGGAAGCACAGATGCAAGACATAGTCAACTTCCAGAGCTTGGCAATAGACGAAGAAGAAGACAATCCTCAGAATGTCTTTGTTCTAGAATCCGTGAACGCACTGTTATTAGACCCTCGCTACAAAATATTGATGTGACGTAACCTCTCAAGTTGAGCGAAGTTAATATTGGGACGGAAGAACACCCTTAGTTGGCTAAAATTGGGGACTATTGGGATGAAGGACCCGTAGGCAAAATTGCAGAGCTCCTTACAAAATATTAGGACTTATTTCCGACAAATTTTTTCGAGCTCAAAGGAATCATGAGGGACCTAGGCATTATGCACATCACTCTAAAACCTGAGGTGCGCCCCGTAAAGCAGCAGCCTTACCGACTTAATCCTAAATATAAGAAAAAGGTCAAAGAAGAACTGGACAAAATGCTTGCTGCAGGTATCATTGAACCACCTGAATAGTCGGATTGGGTAAGTCTGATGGCCATCCAGGAGAAGAAAATGAAGGGGGAAATACGCATATGTGTAGATCTACGCAAGTTAAACGACACCTGCATCTATGACCCTTTCCCTACGCCTTTCTCAGACAAAATCCTTGATAGCGTGGGTGGACAGGAAGCCTATTCCTTCACCGATGGGTTCTCAAGGTACCACCAGATCTGAATTGCACCTGAAGATCACATTAAGACTATACTCGCAACAGAATGGGGGTCCTTTCAGTATACGGTCATGCCCTTCGGTCTCAAGAACGCACCTGCTATTTTCTCAAGGGTCGTAGTTGTTGTATTCAAGGAGTTATTCATAAGTTCCTGGAGGTTTATTTCGATGACTAGAGGATCTTCGACTTGGTAAAGGAGCATGTCTCTAACCTGCGATTAATGTTGGACACATGCTGAAAGCACCAGATTTCCTTGAAGTGCATCTTCTGTGTACCTTTCGAAATCTTGCTTGGGCACATATTATGTCGGCAAGGGTTGATGGTTGATCCTGTGAAGGTAGCCATAATTATAAACCTTGTAGTCCCAACAATGGAAAAATAGTTGCATTCTATTCTCGGACACATGGGTTATTACAGGAAATTCATTCAGGGGTACGCACTGATCACAGCACCCATGGAAAAACTGCTTAAAAAATATGTTTCATATTTTTTGAATGACAAATGTCAGAAGAGTTTTGAACTACTCAAAGAGAAGATGATCTCTGCACCCATACTCATATTTCCTGATTGGTCGAAGAAATTTCATGTACATGTGGATGCATCAGGCATCGCCTTGGGTGTTGTCCTAACTCAACTTGGAGAGGGAGATATTGATCACCTGGTTGCCTTTGCGAGACGGAAACTCTCGGGCGTAGAACACAACTACTCTAACACCGAGCGAGAGGAACTGTCTATGGTATACACATTACAAAAATATCGACACTATCTAATGGGCGGGCACTTTAAAATGTTCACCGATCATTCGGCTTTGAAATATCTTATCAACAAGCCTGTGTTGGGGTGAAATATTTGTCGTTGGCTATTACTATTTCAGGAATATGATTTTGAGATCATCATCAAACCCGGAAGGTTGAATGCGGGTCTGGATCATCTGTCCCGCATCGAGACAAGGGAAGAACCTACTAACTTGGAGGAAGGATTACCAGATGCGCAGCTCTTCACCATTAAGGTTGTTGACGCACACTTTGCTGATATCATTTAGTTCCTAACTACAGGCGTAGCCCCCACATAATATTCGGTGCAACAGAAGAAGGAGTTGGTTACTCGGGCGGTGGACTTTACCATCATCGCCAGCCAGTTATACAAGCTAGGTGCTGATGAAATACTACGCAAATATGTCCTGGAACATGAACGGCATGCCATTTTGGTGGAGGCACACAAAGGCATCGTAGGAGGCCACTATGCAGGGAGAGAAATAGCACAAAATATTTTGAGAGTTGGGTTATGGTGGCCTACCCTGCATCAGGATTCTTACACCTATTGTAAATCATGCGATACGTGCCATCGAACCAGATGACCCTCACACCGAGATGAGATGCCATTACAACCTCAAATGTCTTTACAAGCTTTTGAAAAATGGGCCATTGATTTTGAGGGACCCATCAATCCGCCAGGCAAGAAGATAGGTGCGCGCTACGTTATTTCTGCCACTGACTATGTCACTCGATGGGCTGAGGCACAAGTAGTGAAGGATTGTACTGAAGATACTGTTGCGCACTTCATCTTTGAGCAGATTCTGACCAAGTTTGGCCACCCAAAGATCCTAATGAGCGAAAGAAGTACGGACTTTGTTAACGAAACAATTCAAGCCCTGAATGAGGAATTTCGGATCCATCATGCGAAAAGTACATCATACCATCCACAGGAAAATGGGGCGGTTGAAGCTTTTAACAAAATCTTGGAACAGGCATTAACCAAGGTCTGCAATGCCGATCATATTGACTGGGATGTACACATCCCCTCTATTCTGTGGGCCTACTGAATGACCTACAAGAAGCTAACAGGAAGGACACCCTTTCGGATGGTCTATGGCAAGGAGGCCATTATGCCCATAGAATACATTGTTCCTAGCCTACACATCACAACATTTAAAAATATGGTAGAACCTGATATCATGGAGGAGCACCTTACGCATATTTTGGCATTAGAGGAAGATCGGTTTATTGCTAACTTTCATCAGCAGGTTTAGAAGGCTCGCGATAAAGCCTAGCATGATTGACATATCTACCAAAAGACATTCGTAATAGTCGACCTAGTCCTCTTATATGATAGCCAATTTGTGAAACACCCAAGGAAATTCCGGCAACACTGGCTTGGTCCCTACACCGTTAAGGAAATCACGAATGGTGGAGTAGTTCGGCTAGCTACCCTCTATGGTGATATGTTACCTAGCTTTGTCAATGGTAGTCGACTCAATCCATACAGGGCTAAATGACTATATGGTTGGAATAATTGGCTCAGGCACGATCGACCCACCAGGGAGAGGCCACTGACACACTAGTTGGATACGCGCGCTGGTCATCCAATCACTCTAGAGGCACTTGGAAAACCAGTGGCCATAGTGACTTGGGACGAGTCACAAGATTGTGTTGGGGGACTGTTGGAATAGGGTCTCCTATGAGCTGCAAAACTGGTCCAATTTTGAATACTTTTTATTATATTTAGTATAGCACAAGGGTTTTGGGGTGGGTCAAAGCCCCGAAAGCATTGTAATGGGAAAAAGGGTAAACCAGGGGTCCGAAAACCACAGTTTGCGGACCATAGGAAAGTTTAGGCTAGATTATTATAAATAGAGAAACATTTTGAATTGTAAGGTAGGAAATGAAGGGTTATCGATGCGAATTTTGGTTTAAGATATATGTTTGGATTTTTGGGGAAAGGAATCCTGCTGGCTGTGTGCACGTAGATCTAGAGTCCAGCTATGTGCAGACCTTGCTGGTGTGTGCGTAGGCTGGGATGGCTATTGTAAGAAGGAATTGATGAATTGATGAATAAGAAAGGTTGCTTGATAACTAAATCTATCTGTATTGTTTGTGCGAATCATTGGTATTTACTGCATTATGTGAATTATGTATTCAAGCTGCAAAATATCTGTGTAAATGTGTTTGCTACATCTAGATCTGTTTTGTTCTATTTTATGCAATATTGTTCTACTGCCATAAAAGTATATTATTATAGATCTAGCGCACATGGATGCAAAAAGAGACCTATCGACCCTGCGCAGAAAGAGGCGATCTGGGTATCACAGGGCCAGATGCAGCTCTGCTTGCCTTACCTATCCTTTCTCACAGTGTGGAAACCTGGTTCCAGCACCCACCCATACTACTTCAGGTTATACTTTGACCTACGCAAGCAGGTCACTGCCGAAAGGGCCAGTAGTATAGGGGTTTGTTGGCAAACCTTTAAACTCTAAACCTGGGTCAGGACCCCTCAAGCCAACAATAACTCCTTTGTATCTCATCTCACCACCTCCCTTGCTTTACTTCTCAATGTTGCACAACCATCTACATAAATTTTGTAGAGGTTCTTCACACGAACCCTAATCTTATTTACCTATCTCATGGCTTTGTGATGAAGGAACGCCTTTCCTTCACTGAAAACCACATCATATCCAAGATCATCCAACATAGCAACTGAAACTAAATTCATTTTCAAGGCTGGTACATGAATGGCATCTTTTCATATGAAAGGTTTACCTAAATGTCTCTAGAAAGTAACTGTACCAATCCTAGTAGTGCTATACCTCGCGTCATCGCCCATCTCGATGTGCATCTGAAGATCCTTCTCTTCCATGCTACTAAATAGTTCTTTGTTTCCCGTAATGTGGAAATATGCTCCACTATCCAAGTACCACATAGATCTCATCACAGTTGACACCATGCATGCGATGAGAGAGAAGTCCAACTCAAACTGTGAGGCCAAAGCTTCACCCTTTGCAACTCCCGAAGCCTTCTTGTTCTTCTTCTTCTTTTGTGGACAATTTGTGGCATAGTGTCCATGATCATGACAGTGAAAATATTTCACCTTTGACATGTCACGCTTCTTGCCTTCTTTGTTAGTCTCAGATTTGGAATAGGACTGCTTTCCCTTCCCCTTATTTTCCTTTCCAACCAAGGCACAATTTTCCTCATAATTAGTATTGGATGAGGTTACATCCCCAGTATTCCTCCGAAACTCTTCTTGTACCAATTCTGACCACAGTCGCTCCCAATATGGTAACTTCTCTGTCCCATTAATAAAGTCCTGGTAACTATTCCAACTCTTGGGAAGGCCTAGAAGTGCTAGGCTCACCAAGTCATCATCAGCTATAGTAATCCCAACACTTCCAAACTCATCTCGACATTGAGTGAACTTGGTCAAGTATTTTTGGATTGTGTCACCCTTCTCCATTTTCATTTTCTTGAGCTTGTCCTTGAGTGCCAATTTTATGTGGTCATTGCTGCTTTGAAACCGATCTTTCAAGGCCTTCCACATAGCATGTAGATTTTCCTTTCCATGGAAACTCGAGACAATATGATCTCAAACTCCCTATAACAAGATCCTCCTCACCTTTTCTACCTTCTTCTCCCATGCTTCAAGAATTTGGGCATCTGCTGCTGCGCACTTGGGAATATCATTATTTATGAATTCCTTCAACCCATTGTCCTCCAACGTTGCCTCTATCATGTCCTTGCATGCAATATAATTTGAACTGCCCTCAAGTGCATATTCGAGTCTCAAGCCATTGAAAGACATCTTGATCTGTTTCTAGCTCCAAAGAAAGTATCTATAAATTTGAGTATTGTTCAACACAAACTCAAATTATTCTCCACTATGGTGATTCTTGGTGCTCTGATACCATGTATAAATTACACCAATGGATTCAATCCGATCATGCAATGTACTAAAAGAAGATATTGAATCCTTCTAAAATATTTGTAGAATATAAATCATGATCGCTCAATCGCATTCAAGTATGAGAAAGAATTAAATCAATCACACAACACAAGATTTTCCTAGGTAAAGAAAATGCTCAAAACCCCTCCATATTTATTGTATAATTAACCAAGGAATCATGAAACAATGCAATGCATGTGTGCTCACCACAAACTCATACACTCTACCAATTTTCTCACACTAATCTAGGCAAAATTTGACAAACACATAGCCAATTTCCTGCCCACCTTCAGCCTGCCTTGCTCACGCAATCCCTAGGAAAAATAATTCCTATTAAATAGGAATTCCAACCTTCCTTGACTGTGCAATCCATCATGGGCTTCATGTGGCTTTATAACTTCTCCTGGGAAATTCGCTAATAATACAACTGGTAGTTTACTTTCCTTTTAACCTTTGTCTCAACTGGGTCGTCATCAGAATTGACCTGCATGCAGCTATTAATAGTGAATCATCAGTTACTTGGTAGATCACTAATTTTGAATTAAATCTATTTTAATTCACGTGATATTCCACTAGCTCATCAATTAGTTAGAACTAGTTAAACTGATTTTAACTCAATTGATTTGATTTAACTGATTGCACTCGCACTACACTAGTGCTACAACTGCAACTAGACCCTTTAAATAATACAATCACTCTACATGCTTATCCTTTGACCCTCAACTCGAAATTCTTGAGCTAACTAATTATATCACACTTAGTTAACTATTTAAAGTTGTTATGAGAGAAGATTACAATTTATTTTCCAATTTATTTAAAAATTTGTCCCTCACATTAGCACTAATGTGTCATTGAATTCCTCACTCATGTGTGACATGGAATCCCACACTAGTATGTGGTGCATTTTCTTGTTGAATTTCAACAATATCGCAGGGAAATTAGGAAATATAATCAGCTCTAATATCATGAAAATAAATCCGAATAAAGAATAATGAGCCATAATTGCGCAATTATGTTCACTACAAGTTCAAACATCGAAATCCTCTATTTCTCCATATCTCCAAAAATCCTAGGATAATAATTCCAGGTGTGGGATACTCCCAAAGGCGTCCCACCTATTCGTGATCATGATCATGCTATTCATTTGATTCCAGGAAGTGTCTCTCCAAACATCAGGCCTTACAGGTATCAGTATGCCGAAAGGAGCAATATTGAATGTATGATTGCAGAAATTCTAGAGGTTGGTATAATTCAACCTAGTCAAAGTTATTTCTATGCTCCAGTAGTATTGGTGCATAATAAGGATGGATCATGGTGCATGTGTCCAGATTATAGGGAGCTCAACAAGCCCACTATTAAACATAAATTTCCTATTTTTTCCATTGATGAATTATTGGATGAATTACATGGAGAAATTAACTTCACCAAGTTGGATCTTCATTCAAGTTATCATCAAATTAGAATGAAGATTGAAGACATTTTGAAAACAACATTTAGAACTCATGAGGGTCATTATGAATTTTTGTTCATGCCTTTTGGCCTTACCAATGCACCTTCTACATTTCAAGGGTTGATGAATTCCAATTTCAAACCCTTCCTTAGAAAATTTGTGCTAGTATTTTTTGATGATATACTAATCTACAACAGGTCTTGGAAGGATCATGTTCAACATGTTGACAGGGTGCTCAAACTATTGCAGGAGAAACAATTATATGCAAAAACCTCCAAATATTTCTGGGAAGTAAGAGGCTAGAGGAGAAGGAGCATCACTTGTAGAGACATCTGGCAGGCCTGCTCTGCAAATTTAACCAGGGGTTTTCCAAAGAGGGGAAAAGGTCACAGGAACAGTCCGATCCAAGAAGTCGAGATCTAAAGGAAAGCCGAGAAGGAAGGAGAAGCAAGGAGTTTGATCATCATTGACTCAAGGAAGAAGAAACTCATCAAGGAAGCCTTGTGACTTGGTCTTGGGAAGGTTAATAGGTCAAGGGTCTTGGTCTTGGTATTCGTCAATTGAAGTCTTTATAAGAAGAAGAATTTGTTTGGGTTTTCTTCTCAATTTGGAGAGGTTTTGGCCTTGTTTTGAATATAACCCAGAGGTTCGTTAAGTTACAACCCTCCACAGAAAGGTAACATTTTCATAAAGGAATCACACAACCAAGGCCTGCAGGCTTTATCCTGAGTAGAATGAGAAAAGTGTCTCGTAGGTCCTACGGTTACAGCATCCCGCAGGGTCCAAACCCCCAACAACCGTCCTTCCTTCTTAACCTGAAAGACAAGAAGAAACAAGCACGAAGAACTGGTTGTACAGCATATATCTACTCTAAATGTTAGTGAAATCAACATGAAACATTAAATAAATCATAATGAATGCTTAAATAACAATATTCTCATACATATAAGCATACACTAACACGTTTATTTTGGGAACAGCATGGTACTTTTGTATTATAAATAGCATGTACAAAAGTAACGAGTGGAGAGATCACCTGATCCTTCCACGGCCTTCGAGCAGACCGTCGTCTGGATCCGTCCAGCCCTTGCCTCGCTAAGACTCCTTCCAAACTGGTGCATACGAGATGACATATAGGGAGATGAGCATCTCAAGGAAACAGGGGTTTCCTATAATGAACTGGGAAAGTGCAGGAGGCACGGGGAATCAGACTTGGATAGGGAATACCAACAGAGTATAATATCAATAATTCTCTCTCCCCCTTAGGCCATACACATGAGGGGTTTTTATACTCCCTCCAAGTAGTTTCAATAGTTGGAAACAGTTGGCCACGTGCTGGGGTGGTTGAACTACCTGAGTAACCATCAACCCAGCCCGAAAATAGGGAATTTTTATATATTTTTTCATAATTTTAATGGCATACGCGAAAAAGTGCAGCTGGACTCGCGTATACACGCGGAAAAGTACGGGCATAGTCGCGTATGGGGATTTTTACACTGTTTTTAAGTGAATTTGTCCAAGTCTGTAGGAATGGGTGCCCAAAACCATCAAAGCAATCATGAATCATGTGAAAGTGAGAAATGATGCTATAACAGATGCCCCCTAATATATGAGGTCAGAAGGGGTACATGATGGCCGAAATGTATTATGCACATGGAAAGAACTTCGCAAGGACAAGAGAGGACTTCACCAGATTTCAGCCTGCCAAAAACCAATGAAAGAAACCAGAGAGTCAACTCATGCTGAGGCGGGCATACCCATGCTCAGTCAAAAATACATCATATAGAAAGTAATGAATAGATCCAACATGTATACAAGTATAGCTGAACTGAAAGTACACAATGAATCATCTGAGCATGGCCCGGACATGCAAGTCTGAATCAATGTCCAAGTATCACATATAGAAAGCTGATCAAAGATGGTGCAACTGGATGTCTGATCAAATAAGTAACTGAATCTCCAAGTACCGGATCATAAGAGGTGGATCAAACGGTACAATCACGCAACTCGAGAGCCAACATATAAGATGCTGCTGTGCTGAACTGCAACATATAAGGGTGGACGACATCACTGGCAGATACTGAAAGGACTGTCAAAAGTGAACCGAAAAATGCTGATGCAACCCGAGGTCTTCACCGATCACTATGGCACAATTCTACACAATGGGAATAAATGAGCTGAAGTTGACCATGTGAGAAATCGTTGGATTACCCGGCAATGATGTATCCCGTTAACCAACACGAGACAACCCACCAATAATGATAATGAGTGTCAAGGTGCCCCAGTACAATCTGACAAGTGCGAATGAATGAGTTGAAGTCAAACACTTGAAAGAATCTACCAATCAGGAGGCAATAATGAATCCCCATTGTCGATAGTGAAGAGTCTGCCACTGATGACTGCAAACCCTAAGGTACTGACAAAAAGACTCTAGACCTTATTCCCAGAGCAATGAGTCGGAGTCGATGGGAAAATATCTGCTGGAAGGAAGGCATTAAGGCATCCCACATCAGTCCAGCGCGAGTGTAACCCACAGGCCAAGATTTGGAAGGAATCAGACGAAGTAGAGTGATGGAACCAAAACCGAAGTACGTTTCCGACGTGCACAAGATGAAGCTAGCGCACGGAAGAAACCCTTTGAACCAACCAATAATGAAAGCTGACACAGAGGCGAGAAATCCACCGATAGGGTCAAATGGAAATCCAGGTACTGCACGAATCCCAAGTGTGATAATGTGTGCCGACGTCGAACACAGGGGAAACCACTCAGTCAAAGACCCATGATGATGATCAAATGCTGAGCACGAGGTCACCTATCAATAATGAAAATAGGCCCAAGGTGTGGCTCTAGGCTTGCTCTCAGAGCAATGTGTCGTAGTCGATAAGAGACAAACCCGCCGGCAAGAAGTCAATGGGGACCTTCTCAAACCAGCACGAGCAGAAGATCAAAACATCTGATGTGATAGAACATGATACTGACAAGACCGGGAAGGCCGACCGAATAATGAGTCAAGAGACACCGCAGAATGGCCGACTCAGGCTAGACTTCCCTTGAACAAAAGCACGACTCTGTGATGACCATGGCAGTAAAAGTGACACTGTATAAGTCTGTTATGCAGGAGGCACAACAAACTCTCCATATGGTTGGAAGAGATAACCAACCGGAGGAGAACTGACAAGTGAAACATGGTAAAGGCTGAACCTAGGTCAAAACTAGAACCATCCCAAATGAAGGAAATATATATAAGTATATGTGCTTTGTTCAAGGGCGACAAACTGACTCTGTACTGCCATCAAAATAACGAAGATACATCCCGTTCCCGCTCTTTTTTGTTATATTTGATTTTTTTGTCTTTTTCATATAATAAGCCTGAAAAAGAATAAAAGAATGCTATGGTACAATGGATAGAATGAGTATCAAGAAAGCAGATGCACTAGTTCCTGGGATTGGAACAATCCTATGCTCAATGCAAGGTGGCGAAAACTGGTCAGTGATACTCAGAGGAACGTTCCATCCATGGGTACAAAGGTGTCAAGTCGTGATAGCGAAGTGCATGCAATGGTTAACTTGTACAGAAAGTCAAGGTCAAAAGTTGGCTTAAACATCGAGTCCAAATGAAGCCGGCTAAAGGCCAGGATAAACAAGTAGCCAATATGCAATGCAATAATACAACTTAACGACACCAGGGAGCCTCTAGGGTAAAAGCTAGAAATAATGATAGTGATGAAGAAGAAGAATGAAGCTTCAACACATAAGACATGGCGGGACTAAAGAGGACTCCCGAGCCTACATAAAACACATCATGGGCAACAAGTGATAGCGAGGAACTAACTAGGAAGCCCATGTAAAGGAAGGCTCTACCATCAAGTCATGATTAAATAATCGGCGAGTGAAATGGGTGTAATACTCATGACCTGATGGGATCGACCCTAAGGCAAGTGATCAATATGGAGGCTAGTATGCAAGATGCAACGGAAAGTGATTTCCCTAACCTATATGCCAGTGAAGATCATATACCTGCCGTGACGAGTCGGTAATCATGGATCAAAAACCGGAAAAAATCTCAAAATCGTCAAAATGTACCTGAAAACATACCAAACTGGGCACTTCCAAGCATCCGGGTTATGCAGCTTAAGATAGATCGAAAAAATAAGCATAAGGAATTTTTGCGAAAATTTTCAACTTTTTAGGCATAAATAGACAAATTACCTCATATTTGGTTCATTATTGCATTGCTGATTTGGAAAAAAGTGCTCTGGAGCAAAAAACTTCTTTCGTCAAATCAGGAACAACCAACCGTCGAAACGCACCGAAACTTCAGGTAGGCTCCTAAATCATCCTGTTTATTCATTTTGTCCGTTTGGAATTTAAAATTAAGTGATTTTTAGCTTTAAAACCCTTGCTAAAATATACGGACTTGCGCATACGCGGGTTCATTAAAGGAAACTCGCGTATACACGCGACTGTGCAAAGGAAAAACCGCGTATGCGCAGGTCCGAATGCAAAAAAGCGTGGCTAATGCATAATTTGATGAAATTTGACAGGATGACAATCTCATGGAGGGAACGTGAGCATAGCGCAATAGACCAAGAGGTCATGCAAGATCGCGCAACGCAAAATATCCTTCGGAATTGCGGATTGTTCAAATTCTTCAAGATGCCAAATATGAAAAGCAATGTGCGATTGCTAGAAATGCTTGTAAATTACTGGGAACCAGATCAGGATTGCTTCATTATTGATCAGATGTTAGTACGCATTGAAGTGGAAGACATATATTTCATTACTGGACTCTCCCGGAGGGGAGAACCAGTAGACTTGCACGGGAAGCCCCTGGGAGGGTTAACCGTGGAAGACTATGTCCACGTGTATTGCGTACCGGGTTCCAAAAAGGTTGGAATGCAGATTGCAATTAAAGATGTGAGGGATTTGCACATGAAAATCCTCCTTTTCACCATCAGCAGAGTGGCAGGATCCGCCTCTCTACATCAGGCGTCCAGGACGCAAATGAGCATAGCAGTAGAATGTTTGACTCATGTTTACGATTGGTGCACAGCCCTGTTACTGAACATGAAACAACAGTTGACTTCAATTCGCCAAGTAAAGACTAAACACTTTGGCTATGGTACCATTTTGACAACATTCTTCTTTGAGAAGATTCCAGCATTGAGACCCAGAGTCATCTCTACTATCAGTAGCCCGCGGGACCCAAGAATTGCCCGTTGGGCAGACATAATGAAGAGACTGGGGGGTAGTGAGGTACCCCGGACCACATGGGACGATGAGTTCTTCCTTTGGTGGGGAGAACAAATCATCGCAGTGGACGACTATCCCTATGCCGGGATGGACTTTCGTGGAGATCCAGATCTAGTTCTTCCACCAGGCACAGCATGGGGCACAGTCGGTAAGTTTGCAAATTTTTTTGACTTATATAATTTTTTTTGGATTTTTTCAAATATGTATGAAAAAATGAAAAACAAACATGTTTTTGATTGGATTCATAATGACTGACAATTTAAAAATGATCATGTTTCAGATGTTGGACCAGTTCGACCTGAGGGTCTACCGCGCCATAAGCGCCGCAGGGGCGAAGCAGATACTATGGATTCAGATAGGACCCTCCAGGCCGTGCAGAGGAATTTGGAGGGATTAACCCGCCAAATACCTATGGATGTTGTGGAGGATCTACCGGAAGCCATCCAAAGACGGGTGGTAGGAGTGCCCCGAGACTGGGTTAGACTATTCCGCCAAGTTGCTACTGCGTTCGCGTTCTATAGGAACACGACTTCTGGGCAGGGACCTCAGGAGTAGACAGCTATTATGTATTAGATGACTGTATATTCTTTTTTGAGACTGAACATGATGGGGCATAAGCCCAAGTTTTTGTACGACATTATGGATCCAAATTTTGTAAAGTTTTTTGACACTCCGATGATATATATACAACGATATTTGATGTGATGTGATAAATGTATCAAATGTATGATGTTTTTGATGATTAAAAATTATTGTATTGAATGATTAATATGCCAATCTAAAGCTTGATTAGCTAATGAGTCAGCAAACCAATTGTCAGCTCGAGGAATATGAATGAATGTTAAAAATTGAAATGACCTTTGTAACAAACGTACCCTCAAGAACAATCGTAATAAAAATGGATCTCGTACCCGATAAGTGTTTTTCAACTGCGACACCACCAGATGGGAGTCGAAGAAAACTACCAACGAATCAACACCGAAAGATATTGCCTCCGAGAGTAGATGAATGACTGCAGTGTATTCTGCTACATTATTGGAAGCAGGACCAATGCAGACCCCTCTTGATACCAACAGCTGACCGGAAGGATAATGAAGCACCCAAGCCGCGGAAGCTAAGTTCCGGGTGTGTCTACTAGCATCATCGGCGAAACCAAAATGACTCATGATATCCAACACAACCTGCCAAAGCAGATCAAAAACATCACCAACTCATCAAAAATCGAAAATCAATCAGAAATGTACAAAGCAAAAACTACTATATACAAAAGCAAGATGCCAGGCCAAAGCCTAGGCATAATACTTCTTCAAATAGAGCCCATTTCGGGGCTCCGGCAACTCGTTCCCTTCGAAGTCAACCAAGGTATATGCTCCTTTCTTAAGGACTTTTTTAACGATATAGGGGCCATACCACATCGATTTAAACTTTCCTGCCCCCAGGGCATCCTTTTCTTGGGCATAGACCAACACAAGGCCGCCTTCCGAAAAGACCCTAGGCTTGACCACCTTATCGTACTGAACCTTTACTCGGTTTTTATGCGCTTCATTCATTGTGGCGGCATCTCGACGCTGCTCATCGAGATGTTCCAGATGAAGAAGTCGTTCTGCCAGACTAGAAGTGTCAGGAAGAAGCTCAACAGCTAATTTAAGGGAAGGAATCTCGCATTCAATGGGAAATACGGATTCCACCCCGTGCACTAACTGAAACGGAGTAAAGCCAGTTGCAGTTTTCACTGACGTCCTGTATGCCCAAAGTGTAGGATATAGCATAATATGCCAGTTGGATCTAGCTTTATCAATTGTCCTTTGAAGAATTGTCTTCAAGGATTTGTTCACGGCTTCCACTTGCCCATTGGCCTGAGGATAATATGGAGATGAATGCTCCTGCCGGAAACCCAATTTGAGAGCCAACTCAGCCATCATACTATTCTGAAAATGACTGCCATGGTTAGTGACAATCTCTCTAGGTATACCAAAACGAGCGATAACTTGGTTGAAAAGGAACAAAGTTGCAGTCTCACCATCGTTCCCAAAAGTAGGCATAGCCTCGACCCACTTTGTAAAGTAGTCTACTGCTACGATAATGTACTTGTGACCTTTTGCCGAAGGCGGGTTACAAGTAGTATAATCCATACCCCACTTTGTAAAGGGTCCGACAGTAACGACTGGAAAAAGCGGAGCGGGATGAGCGCGCATTTTTCGAGTATACACCTGACAAGGATGACACTTCTTGACCGATTCAATACAATCTTTGAAAATCGAGGGCCAGAAGTAGCCAACACGCAAAATATTTTGGGCTGTAGCAAGCCCTGATAAATGACCCCCACAAGCTCCACCGTGAGAATCATTGAGCACAGCCTCAGCTTCTTCGAAAGTTAAGCAGCGTCTTAGGATTGAATCAACCCCTCGACGGTACAAAGCATCACCAATAATTAAATAATTTTTGGCCAAGTGACGCAGTTTACGACGCTCATTGAGCGTTGAGCGTAGTCGTCCCAAAGAAAAGGAACTCCTTTCTTCAACAATCTCATATATCCCTTTGTAATCTCAGCATAGTTGACGATAAACCTCCGAAGAAAATTAGACTTTCCTTGGAGACTTTGAAGCTGACGGATTGAAGACGGGGGAGGCAACCGAAGTATTGCCTCAACCTTGAAGGGATCTACCCTTATCCCTTCCCTAGACACGATAAATCCCAACAGCCGACTGGATGTAACTGCGAAAACGCACTTGTTCAGATTCAATCGAATTTTATAAAAACGACATCTTTCAAATATTTGTCGGAGGTGACCAGGATGATCCATCCTCTTTCGAGAATGAGCAGCTAGATCATCTAAGTATGCCTCGATAATCTTCTTAATGTCGTGGAAGGCGTAAGACATGGCCCGCTGAAAGGTAGCCCCAGCATTTTTAAGACCAAAAGGCATTTTCTTGTATGCAAATGTACCCCAGGGACAAATAAATGCAGTCTTATGTTGATCTTCAGGACGGATAGTAATTTGATTATATCCGGAGAAACCATCCATGAAGGAGAAAATCTCGTTACCGGCACACTCGTCAATAATCTGATCGATGAATGGTGTGGGGTAATTGTCTTTAGGACATGCCTTATTTAGGTCTCTGAAATCGATGCACACTCGAATCGTTCCTTGCTTTTTATCTACCGGAATGGGGTTTGAAACCCATTCAGTCAGAGGAACTGGGAAAATGAATCCCGCCTTAAGCAGCTTTTCAACTTCAGCTTTGATAGCTGCTGCCTTCCTAGGATTAACCGGACGAAGTTTTTGCCTGACCGGCTTAGCGTTTTCATACATCTTGATCTCATGTTGGACGATAGATGGGTCTATGCCAGGAATTTCCTCATAAGACCAAGCAAAAACATCCCTATACTCTTTGAAGAGCTCGGTATAGATTTGAATCTCTTCACGGGAACATTCAGCTCCAATGAAGACATTCTCGATAATGTTGGGATCCCTGGAAATGTTCACCGGGATAGTAGGAGAGATCACAGCCATGTTCCCTTCAGCATAAACCTGTGTTGGTGCCAAAGGGTTCAAGACTGGGTGAACAGATCCAGGAGACTGAGGACTTGGAAAACTAGTTTCAACTTCGTTCAAGTCAGGTAGGAAGTAGACCGATGATGCAAATCATCCCACGGTCTATCTATACCAGTCATGGCTTCCAGGATTGCCTCTTCAGATGGGAGAGTGGTATCGAGGCAATCCTGGGCCGAAGAAGAACTAATCGTCCAAGCCGGAGCCACATCACCATCCAACTCTTCCGGTGAAAGAGGAGCTGGAACGGATTCTGCAGTGTCAACAATAGACTGATATGAAATCTCAGCTGCAGAAATCGGAAATGCCATTCCACCCACTTGACCTTCCGCTAATGTGGCAGTAGGGGAAGGTAAGGTCCAAGGGTCCGAAAAATAATGAGTTCAAAAGAACTCTCTTCGAAGGGGAGCCTTGGAGGATGAAATAGCATTAATAGACACCTTAGGAGGAGGAAGATCGAAAGAACCCATCAGGGAAGAATACATTCCAACTCCTAGATTCTCAACAGGCGCCTTAGCATTATCCAACTTAGGAACAGATGAGTCAGAAGGCGCATCCAGGTCTACAGGAGGACAGTCCAGTTGATCCACTGTAACGATCCTCCCTTCGTGGGGGAAACATACTATTCGAAATAATGAAGATGCAATAGCATCCATTTCATAAATCCATTTCCTCCCCAACAGAAGGTTGTAATCCAAGGCTGCATCCACTACCTCAACCTCTATGTTAACGGTTTTGCCCCCAACACAGATGGGCAAAGCCGAGACAATACCATGGGGTCTGTGAGAATGACCATCGAACGCAGTAAGAACAGTGCTAGATGGAACAGCTTTGGGAGATCCAAGTGTCTTCCAGCATGCGAGAGACATCACGCATGTAGAAGCACCCTCATCAATAACCGTTCGAAAGATATTGCACTTTCGATACGACGATTTAATATGAAAAGCCATGTGATGAGGAAGTATCTTCTTAAAATCAGTCATATCAAAAGTAATCAGAAGAGAATTTTTCGGATCAATAGCCCCAATGGCAGTGAGCAAAGCACTGCGCTGAGCCGGACAAGACTGGAGTACCTCTAAAGCTGACATAGCACAAGGACTTTGCGCCAGATCTTCTACAATCGAGTAGTTCTGGGTAGCCCTCGCATTTGGATTAATCGTTGACCGCTTAGAAGATGCTTTGGGCATCCGAGGCATAGACTCAACAGTAGGCTTCGTGATGTGAAGCGGCTCAGTAGCATCAGGAACTTCCTTAGCTTTCGAAGACTCTTCTCCGCCATAATCACGGGATCTCGTAGTGATATCCGCGTGAGCACTCATCATGAAAATGTTCGATGGAATTTCCCCTTCCTGGGTGCCCCCAGAGGAAGCCCCAGGATTTTGGTTCGCGCCAACAACTAATTGTTGCCCTTGGGGAAAAGGGTTTGTTAACACAGCCTGGGAACTAGAAGAACCCTGTTGGGATAACAGGCGCTGAGCATCCTGAATTTTAGGGCAAAGGTGTGTGAGATGGTCTCCGGCACAAAGCTTGCATGGAAACTTCACTTTCTTTTTCTCCTTTTGACCCTCACCAACACGCTCGTTGGTTTTATTTGCATTGCCCTTCCCGTTCTTGCCCTTCTTCTTGTTATTTCGTCCCTTCTTCTTCCCATCGGATTTTTGATTTCCTTTGGGATCAGAAGCTTGGACAACATTTATGGACAAAGACTGGGAAGGTGATGAATCAGCAGGCACAGCCTGACCAGAAGGAGCAGATTGTAAAGACAACTGCTGCAGTTGAGAAAGCAAGCTGGCTGCACTACTATTGACCGATCCGACAAGCCCGTCACCATGCGGACCAGGTTTGGGTTTCGATAAATCCAATTTGGAGCGAGGAGAATTGGGAAAATACTTATAAAGCATCCCAGACTGAGAATAGATCAGTTCTAACTGCTGGGCCCTAAAAATGGCTTGCTCCTCGGAAAATACCCCAGATAGGGATACATATTTTGAAATATCTGACTGCAGAGATTTCAAAAACCACTCGAGAAGGAATTCACCTAGAATATGAGCTTTGATAAGCCTCTTCCTTCTCCTCCACTCCTGAATGTGATCAGAAATGTGAGTTGCCTCATCCTGCTTAAAATTAGCCAGGAGTTCAGTCCCAGCCTCATATCTGACAGGCAACTGAAAATGGTTAATAAATGTGACAGCCAGTTCTCCAAATGTGGCGAAACTGCCCCCAGTGAGCTCTATATGCCATTTGGTAGCATTTCCAGTTAGGGTGCATTGAAATAATCTCAACCTAATAGAGTCATCGATCGGGGAGTTCGAAGAGCACCATAAGTGGAAAGTGGTAATTTGATCCACCGGATCCTCTCCATTCTTACCTTCAAACTTTGGAATGTCTGAAGGAAGTTTGGTCGGGACCGGAGGCCACCCCGGACTATACCGAATCGGGTCATTAGTTAACTTCGACAAGTCTGGCAAGTTTAACGTTGCCAGAAATGGTAGACGAGGTGGAGCTTGAGGATTCCATCCTTGATGGGATGGATTCCCAACATTCTGAAAAGAATAGCCTGGATTTGATGAGGCACCAGGCTGCCAGAAAGGACTCGTAGAAAACGGAGAAGAACCTCCTCCCCATGCCGAGTTACCAAAGCCCAGACCAGTTCCCCCCGCTGAAGTGTTAAATGAAGAGGAGAGCCCCTGATAGGGGTTCCAAGCATTAGACAGAGGAGAAAAGGTCTGATATGCACTCGACGAAGGGAAAGAAGCATTCCCTTGATGACCTGCGAAGAACTGGTTCCCTGCCCCAGCCGTAGTAAACACAGGATTCCATCCCGTAAAAGTAGTCGAACTTTTCCCCCCAGACCAAGGGTTGAAACTCTGGGTCTGGGACGTAAACGGAAACGACCCTAAAGAAGGATTGGAACTAGGAATGTGTCCAGTCCCAAAGGGGAAACCCTGAAACGAAGCTGATCCACTAGCCATGTTAGACATGGGTGTAGATCTAGCTGCACCGGCGGAAAAGGAAAAAGAGGGATTTCCACTAATGGACATCCCTGAACAGAAGGGACCAGAATGAGAAGCATATTCTTGGGTGAACCCAGAGCCAAACATAGCAGTGCTAGAAGCAATCGAAGATGAAGCAATAGTGCCCCCTGCCTCGACAGAAGTAGGGGTCTGAATGCCTGCAGCACTCACGGTAGAAGCCGCGTTCCCAGTCGTGGCCATCGAAAGATAAGAATGATAAGGAAGATCCGGCGGTCTCTCAGACTCCGGTCCGATGTACTGAAGAACAAATGGATGATCAGGAGGAAGAGGAGATGGACCTGTAGCAGGAGGCTCAGGTATATCTTCTATCTGAAAATCTTCTTCCTGAGGAAACAACACTCGCGAGGTGAGCGGAATGCTCCTCTCGGGACCGACACCGGAATCAGC